>MJUU01023433.1:80965-91632 GCA_002080025.1 Modiolus philippinarum
TTTGCATCAGCTAATTTAGATTGTGATGCAAAGAAATTGTTGAAGGCTTCGGCTTTTTCACAGTCATCAAATACAATATTGTTATTTATAAGCAAAGGGGGGGGGGGGATATCAGAGTCCTTGGACTTAAACCCAACCGCTTTAGACGCTGTCATCCACCAATTTCTTATATCCATAGTTTTAGACCGAAGCTTCTCCAAAAGACCGTCCATATATAGTTGTTTTTGTTTTCTAACTAAATTAATAGTTTTATTTCTAATTTTCCTAAGTCAGGAGAATTTGACTTCTTTGCTCGTTTGTGAAATCTGTCACGCTTACGAATATAACGACGAATTTCGTTATTTAGCCACGGTGGATCAGACTTTTGCACAGTAATCATTTTGTTTGGAATCGTATCAGACGCAGATTTTAGAATTAATTCAGTTAGTGAAGTAACCAATAAATCTACATCGTTATTTGCGTTTGTTATAAAATTTTGCCAGTCAACATTTGACAAAATATTTCTATAAGAATCAAAGTCACCCCTATCGTATAACCAAATACGGCGTTTAAAGCAAGTAGTAGTCGGCTTTGCAACTTTTATAATACCTAAAGTTGGACAGTGAAACCTAGTGTTTGCATCAAATATGGATTGGCCTACGTGAACCAGATCAATCACATTTCTGTTGTTTGCAAAAACTAGATCCAAACATGAACTAGATGATTCTGTAAAATAAGTAGGTTCTTCAATATACTGTACCATATCCAATCTGTCTTTAATAGTTTTCATACGAGTTATAGAATCAACAAGATAGTTTTCATTAAAGTCACCAAGCACGACTATATTCTCGATTCCAGTGTCAATGGCCTGATCCAGGGAGTGTTCGATAAGATTATAAACATTAGTATTATAATCGGGAGGTCTATAGAATACGCCAATTAAGACCTGTTCACGCTTGTTACGAATTTCAACCCAAATACTTTCAAGACCTAACAAACTCAAATCATTTCTGACGACGCAATGTATTTTTTACATAGATTGCTACACCTCCACCTCTTCTACCAACGCGATCGTTCCTAAACGGAGGAAAACCATCTAATAGTATATCATCGTTACTTAAATTTGAACTGAGCCAAGTTTCACTAAAACAAAGTACGTCAATACATTTAAGCTCCATGCTAATAATGTCAAGTTTGGGAACCAGACTTTGTACATTTAAGTGAACGAAAGAGGTATAATTGACTAAACAAGATTTAAAGCCGTCCAAAATCTCGTCGGACAAAGAAGATATTGATGATCTGAGGTCGCTTGTAGAAGATGGACCGGGATTTAGTTCAACATCGCCCGATAAGATTATAAAATCTATTAAGTACAATAGACAAAGCAATAATATATAAAACAATAATGATATTCTACAAAATGAATCTTGATCAGTAATTGGTTTACTACATTCACTGAAAGTATCAACAATTGTATCAATATGAAATATAAAGCAATAATATAACATAATAGGTACACACTTGCTCCCAGTTAAAAGATACAAATTAATGAACAACAATTGGTGAATATCTAGTACTTTGTTACTCTTAACCCGTGTAGCTCTAAATTCTAATATGGCTTCCTGTATTAGCTTCGTAGATAGAGTTATGTTATAATACCAATATAACACTCTTAGCACATGCGCAAAAGATGCATAGTTTCTGTTGCATATTTTGAATCTATTTTTCATTTTAACTGTCAAAATCTACCATCAACTAACAAATTTTTAACTAAATTTGTTCCGAAATTCATTATGGATTTTTTTTTCTCCTTGAAGAGGCAATGTTCGGGGCAAACTATAATTTTACTACTTGTGACGTCACAAATAAAATCGTAATGTCCGGTTCGTAAGCAGCGTTGGTTGGAAAGTTGGAATGGAGATTAAGAGGACTTGGGGCATTTTCTACAGTTAAAATGGCAATTAAATCAAACAAAAGTAAGTTTTTGTTGTATTTGTGGAAAGTTTTTTGTCAGTGACTTTGTTTATCAAAATCAAAATGTTACGGAACCATTAGATAGTCGCTACTCGCTTCGGATATAAAATGGGTGAAATTTCCATATTAGAATCGAAATAAATCATACCCGCCAAATACTATATTGTCATTATAACATGGGCTTTCGTTGTTTTTGCATATTTTACCCCTCGCTAACGCTCGGGATAAAATATTTGCAAAAACAACTCAAGCCCATGTTATAATGACAATATAGTATGGCGGCCATGTTTTATTTCTTAAATAGAAAAGTCCAATTCTTGCACGGTGTACAAAACATGTAACAGTCATTATGAGATTTTTGTGTTCCATGCAAAGTGATACGTCAGAATTGGACTCTTCAGGTTAGCAAAATATACACAAAAATGAGCATGGTCACCAAAGCAAATACAATAATTGAAACTAAATATGTAGAAAGAGTAATCACATAATATGTTTACACAGGAAAACAAACATAACGTATGTACAGACATGTATTTATCGTGAAGGGAGGTTTGGGTCGGTTCAAGTGGTACCAGAAACAACTACATCGGCAAAGTATTTACCTAAAAGGAATAACTGAATTCTGAATTTTTTCACAAATGAATTTATGTATTGCAAAGTAGGAATGACAAAGAGTGAAAGACTACCAAGAAGACTGCAAATTACAATAATATAATTATTTCTTATACAACGATGATTGTAAGAGAGCGTAAAAAACTCGTCTGGTGGGTGACGAGGATTTATTCGGTTTTGAAGCCTAATAAAATCACCCAATTGCAAAGTAAATGTATGGACTTCAGGTAATATGGAAATACATTAGCTCTACATAATATATTTAACGGTGACTCCCATTGGGTATTGAAAAAGTATATACAATATTTCAGGAAAACGGACACTGACCGGTATAGTCGTGTAAGGAGTGGTAGTCATGCTAAGCTGCAAAATGAGAAGCTTATGACGTATTTTACAGCTCGACATAGCTTTCAAAATATCCAGCATGAAAATAAAAGAAGCACCACGATTGCAGCCCCTAAATTAATTGATTTGATATAAAACCAAAGAATACACCAGGTTGCTACTAAACTACTAGGATTCTCAATAAAATTTCACGTAAAACTACATAAATATAAACATGGTGTGTAGGATTGTCTAAAATACAATAACTCAAAAAAAAACAAAAAACAAAAACAAAAAAAAAACAAAAAAACAAAAAAAAAACAAAAAAAACTAGATGTCATGCAAGAGGGCAGATCAAAGAGTATCGTGTTAACGATAAAATTCCGGTCTGTTCGATTAGTAAAACAATTAATAGCGAGAATAACATGAGCAAAGAGAGATAACTCAATATTATTTAGAGTAAAGTGCTTTTATTGAACTCAAATCAGATAAATCATCTATAAAACTTGAAAAAAAACTCGTATGATGATGGTTAACAATTATGTCTTAAAATAAAATTAAACAGAAATCAGAATACTTTAAATTGAGCTGAAAAAAAGTGATACAAAAAGCATCGTTAGTAAGGAAAAAGAAAAAAGAAAAAAGAAAACAAAGAGATTACATGAACAGAAACACTAGGACTACCACGTTGTTTTTACAAGAAGCCGAATTTTTTTATATATCTTTACTTGGAATAGGGAAGAGATGAAAGCACCAAATACCAAAAAGACACCTCGAGCAACCTGCATTGTGATCCAAGGGATCATAGGAAAGAAAAATTGGTTGAAGGGGGGGGGGTCGCTCAACATACTTTAAAAAGTCTAGATAAATATAACATTAACTGAAAATGATATTGTTTATTTTTGATTGCTTGTTAATACGTTTTAATTTCAGATAATTCAAAGATATGATATAGTGCTTCTTCAAGAAATAAGAGATAGCACTGGCACATCACTAAGTATATTAGAAACTACTTTAAACAGGTACACATTAATTATTTCTTTATTCATTTGGGGATACAGAGTGAAGTCCAGGATCGGAGCCATCCTCTTTTCTTGAAAAGTGGGGCGGCCACTTTCTCATGAAATTATTTCATTCAGCATGTCAATTTCGCAAATGCATTTAATCCTTTCCAAAACTGTTTTAACAGGTCATTTGTTATTTATAGTTATTTGTTCAATGCATTTTAATACTTTTAGATAAAAGATTCATCCACTAAGCGTGTCACTTGAATGCCATTTTTTTAGATTTTGACAGATTTTATTAACTTTCGCTGTATAGTACTTTAGAACCACACTAAACTTGCTGCTACCTGAAAGTCCAATACACTTGAAACGAAAAGCTGGTTTTGGTTCTCGGTGTCCTTCAAGTAGCAGCATCTTTCCGGACACTATAAAAAGATGAAACTTACACAAAAGCTAGCTAAGCTCGACTGTTAATATGCCAGAACATACAAGTGTGGCTTATATTAATTATATTCCAATACAGCACACACACCACAGACAATCTTCCACGATTTTCAACAACTTTTGGACATATTTAAAAAAATGCCGAACATAGGAACAAAATTCATGGCTAAATGATCATACTTCTTTTCATTTCGTCGGGAACTTTAGGAAAAAGTCAAGAAAAATGACAAAAATTCTGGATTCTCAAGTTTTTCATATAAAGAAACTTGTCTTATAATAATTATCTTAATGTCTTCAGAATATCAGATGTGAAATATGACAAAATTGCCAGTGAGAGATTGGGAGACAGTACATCTAAAGAACAGTATGCATTCTTTTATAAGTAAGTATATTTTTTGTCTTGTTTTTAAATAGGAGAAAGACACACATAAGTCTATGCTATACATACGACAACCTCCATTTTTGAAAATAAGCCAGACCCAGCAATTACAACCCCGGGAATTACAACCTCAGTTGGCTTTGCCTTTAATGTTGTCCAAGCATTGTGGCTATTACGAGTATCAAATCAAAGAGTAGACTACATCCCACAATGACATATCCATGCACGTGCTTTGACTGATACTTTTGTTTTTTTATATCTCTTTAACAAGTATGTGGACTAATATCACAACAAATATCCCCTGGTAATATTTTGTAGCCAACTCCGACAATTCATGACTTGACTTTTAACGCTAATCACAACTTGTCCTGCTTTTATTCAGATTCCCTACACTTTTCTCGATATTCTATTCTATGGACGGTCGTAAATCGCAAAAACGACCTTCGAAGATAGACAAGAGAAGAGGTTCATCGACTTAATTCTCGTCAAATGAGAAATTTATACGGCTAAATTTCTCGCAGCCAGATGTATTTTCACCCGGACCATTCCAATTTCCGAAGTTAAGCAGTCTACCTGTTTCCTGAAGTTAAAAGCAACCAATCCGGGTATTGCCTTCATTCAGTCAAGATGTACTGAATAATTAGCATATTTTTTCATTTTTATGTTTGCAGACGTCAAGGTATATCTGTATTATCGTCCTATGTATACAGTGATCCCCAAAACACATTTGAGAGGGAGCCATTCATTGTTAAATTCAAAGTAGCTAATACTGGTAAGTGATTATTCTTTTCTCTTTTTTTTTTGACCCATTCTAAACACCGAACATTACTTTGATTTGACAACTACATTTGCGAACCCAAAAAGAGGAGTTTGAACCTTTTTTTAGAATTTTGTGTCAACTTCGTGCAGAATTTTAGCAAAAATTGACCAAAAATGGCCAAAAAGATTTAAACACTTTTTTCTGAAACCCCGTGGAATCTTCCTTTTCAGTGAGTTGAATCCACCGATGAACGAACTGCTAAGTTTTCAATGTATACAGGACAAGAACACATTGGGCTCGGACTTTTCAATGACGGCGAGGAAAGCCTATTCACACAAGCAAATCATTCTTTATAATCAATCTAGATGATCGAATATTTTGTTCTACTCTTGCAGAATAGCCCAACATTTTCACATTCAATGCAACATCTTCACATTCAGTGCAACAAATGATTCTTGCAAAATTCAATATCAATAATACTTTATTCGCAATGAATTGCAAAAGTTAATTTCTGTAGACCACCAAGTTTATTTGAATCAAAGTTATAACATGTGTCTGGACGAGTTACTTAACAACCATCGAAGCAGTAATGGCACCGCGAAACACTGCAAAATGGAGGGGGGGTCGCCCACAGGGTCTTGGCTCATTAAATGTTAAAATAATACTATAAATACAACGTTGTATTTATGGTATTATTTTGAAATTTAACGAGCCTTGCCCCTTTGGGTTCGCCCGGGCACAAAACATTTTTGACGGATTCTCAATTTAGAGTATTTTACATTTCTTTCCAGTTTATGGGATCAGTGCAAGTATATTTGATTGTTGTTCTTGAGATCCAAAAGATATCATTGTCCACAAGGCAATATCATTAATAGGACCAACTCTTCTTTATTACAGCAATAAAAGAATTTGTGCTTGCGGGTATTCATGTTAGACCATCTGAGGCAATTAAAGAAATAACTGCATTGGAGAATGTTAAAGTTGATATTGCTTCAAAAATGAAAACGGAAAACATTTTATTTTTGGGCGATATGAATGCAGAATGCAGTTATGCTCCTAAATATAAGTTGAATGCAATTCCCATTCGGAAGTCGGCAAAATACCATTGGCTGATTAGTGATGCTGTTGACACCACAGTTTCAACAGGAACGGACTGTGCATATGACAGGTAGTATATTCATCAATTCAATGTGGTTCAATAAGTCACGGCCTTTTGATTTTCAAAGGGAAGGGATTTTCACCCTAGCCGTGAAATGTTTTGGCCTGCTTTGTGGACCAGATTATTTTTCTATACAATTTGCTAAAAAATTTTGTTGAGCCAAACTCTTTTTCTACTGAATGGACAAGGTGAGGGTCAGATTATTTTTGTCAACCCAAAAGCTTGTCAGAGATTTTTTTTTTTAAATAAAAAATCGGGCAAGAATTTAAAAAAAATCAAATAGTCCGCGCGTAAGTTTCGCTTGGCGTTATATGGCAAAATTGTAAAACCGAAAGAAATGTTCTCTTGTTAATTTTGACACCTAAAAACTTCAACTTCTGAACCCAACCAAACTACACCGCAATGTTAAATGTGATATTACATATTTCTGTCAAATCAAAATATAACAAAGGACGATGTGTGATATAACGAAATGAAGATTCTTGTGTCGTCCACTTTGACTACCAAGTGTAATGCCTTTAACTAAGTAAACATAAACATTGTATACAAAACATCTTTATAGCAAATCTAGCAAAAGTGATAACTATCATATATGTTTCACCTCGAGGTAATGTAATAAGAATCTTATCTAAATTATGCATCCCTAAATATTGATACAGTGTATTGCAAATCATTTTCACTTTTAAGTCCAGAGACAGTCATCTGAAAAACCCAAGACGCAGATCAAACGGAGAAACTCATGGAAGGTAATAGGGGCAGTTATATATAATGAAATAGCTACAGCGCTTGTAGTGTCTCCTAGACAGTGAGATTAAAACTAAATCTTTTAGATGTTCTATTCTCGCGATCCTGTCTCTCATTTCTTAAATCTATAGATCCAAACCTAGCTGCAGAGCTTTTGATGTCTCCTAGACAGTGAATTTAAAACTAAATCTTTTAGATGTTCTTTTCTCGCGATCCTGTCTGTCTTTTCTTAAATCTAGATCCAGACCTAGCAGCAGAGCTTTTGGTGTTTCCTAGACAGTGAAATTAAAACTAAATCTTTTAGATGTTCTTTTCTTGTGATCTTGTCTCTCTTTTCCTAAATCTAGATCCAAGTGCTTATATCTGTCGCTTCATTCAAACTCCTCTATACACAACCCTTCTACGTTCCGCACCATATATCCGACCTGATAGATTAGTTTGTTTGAGCAAAAGGACGGGTACTGAACTCGGAATACATGTATATGACGCTTTAGTTGACACTTTCATGTATTTCTACAAAGAAAGTTCTTTAAGGTCTAAAACAGAAAAAAACGGTTCTTTAGTTTCATCGTTTGTCACTCCCCAGATTTAAGAAACATTAAGCTTGAAATAAAATAAACTACGAATGCATCTACCTCTGCTTAATATATTTTGACCTTTCGCAATACATTGATCCTAACCTTTATGTAGTTTGAAATCTTAAATCCAAGCTATTTGATAAAGTGATGAAATGTGAACTTTCCCTTTCGAAGAAGCAATATATCTACCTCTACAGCGGTTTGTTAACAAATAGACTTTTTCTTACATATGGTGTGCTTGATCATGAGATTATATCTCATGTGAACACTATGTTATAAATATTTTATATATTTTAATGTGTATTTTTGTGGTTTAACCTTGAAACTGAAACCATAAAATACCAATACCTATAATGGCTTGGCTGAGACAATAGAATTTCCTTTTGCGAATAATGCTGTTTCTTCTAAGCTGCTGATCAGGGGCATCAGTGTTTGATAAACAAAACTTGTTTTTTATTTCCTTCAGATTCATACTACATGGAGATACATTTCTGTCAACAATCGTGACAGACAGTAATGCTACATTCCGGTTTGATCAGGAATACCGGCTGACACAAACAGAGGTATATTAATTATTTCTTGATGATACATATATAAATTATTTCTTGATGATACAGATGCTTAACAACTTCACTGATATGAGTGATAACTTACAGCTTTCTTGATAAAAAAAAAATGCCCACACAGTCCTTTGTTTATGTTACATGAATAATCCTAAACTTTCCTGGACAGATAAAGAGTGGTTGTTAATTCGGGTCTTAATTGTGGTGTCATCTCTATAACCTTCTAGTAATGAAAAAGTTATCAGAATTAAAAAAAAAACGGATTCCATGTGAATGAGACCACAAAATACAACAACAAATAAATTCATTCAGTGAATAAAAACTTACTATAACAATGGACACAACTAGACATAATGTACAATTCGGTCGTACACTGAGGCGTTATTACAAAAAACAAATATTAGATAAAATTAGTAACCTCTCACCTGGAGAAAGTAAAGAATTCTGGAAAATATTGAAATCTATTGAAAACAAAAATGAAATGTGTGAAGATGGGACTATAAATGATCTTAANTCGCAAAGTATTTTAATTTGATATTGGATACTTCTGTTTACCCAGATAAATGGAACCAATCTTATATCATCCCTATTTTTAAAGGCGGGGATGAGTTAAACCCTATCAATTACAGAGGGATCTCCCTGATGAATTGTTTGAGTAAAATTTTCAATTCAGTAATAAATAATCGTCTTCTGGGTATATATGAAAATGTCATTAATCCATCACAATTTGGTTTCAGAAAAAATAGTAGAACATCAGATAGTATTTTTATTTTCAAAACTTTAATTAATAAATATGTTAATTTAAAAAAAAATTTTTTGGGTGTTTTATTGACCTTAAAAAAGCTTTTGACACAGTTTGGAGGCCTGGACTTTTATACAAGATATTACAAAACCAGAATATAGGGTCAAAGCTATACAGCATAATTAAAGATATGTATAAACACTCTGAGGCCTCAGTTAAAATTGGGGAATATCTATCCAATTTTGTTGATATAGAAAGGGGGGTTAAACAAGGGGACAGTTTGAGTCCGAACTTGTTCAATATATATATAAACGATCTACCTAATATATTTGATGGAAGTTGTTGTCCTGTAAAATTAGAAACTAATTCTTTGAATTGTCTGATGTTTGCAGATGATATTTTACTCCTTTCTGAAAGTGCAGGACTACAGAATTCTCTAGATAAATTACATGAATATTGTAACAAATGACAACTATCAGTGAATGAAAAAAAGAGTAAAATTATGATTTTCCAACAAAGAAATATTATTTACAACAAGTCTGAATTTTATATAAATGGTCATAAATTAGAAAAAGGTTCTGAAATATAAATATCTTGGAAATCTGATTGAGGCCTCAGGAAAATTTCACTCTACCCATTTAGAACTGTCTAAAAAGGGCTGTAAGGTCATGCTTTCCATGTTTAAATACTTAAACCCTATTGAAAATGTCTCAGTAAAGATATATAAAAAATTTTTGATTCTCTTGTTAAACCTATACTGATGTACAACTCAGAAATTTGGTATATGGATTTTTACGAAAAAATACTTGATGCAAAGCTTCGTGCGAAAAAGTCAAATTCTAAATTTGATTTCATTGATTCATCAGACAAAAGTTTTCTTGAAAAGGTGAATTTGAAATTCTGTAAATTTGTCCTTGGATTAAGTAAAAAATCTGTTAATATAGCAGCTAGAGCAGAAATTGCTCAATACCCTTTAGATGTTTATATAAAATTACATGTCTTGAAGTATATGGCCAGAATTTCTGACGAAAATAACAATCCACTTTTATTAGATGCATATGAATTATCAAATACAATACACTCAAATGGAATATATTCTTGGTACACTTTTGCAGAAGATATATTAAATACAGCAGAAATTGCTAAAACAGATGTTGAGGTTTCTGATTTTAAGAAAGAGAAATGCAACCTCACAAAAAAATTGAAAAAAACATTAATGGATAAATATGAAAATCTATTTTTTTGATAAATTGAAATCTTTAACTATTAACAATAAGCTCTTTCTTTACAGCAAACTTAAGAAAAACTACATTTTAGAACCTTATATTGAAAATTCAAATTTTGAAAACAGAAAATTAATTGTTAAAATGAGAATAAGTGACCATATTTTAGAAATAGAAAGAGG
>MJUU01023434.1:0-13692 GCA_002080025.1 Modiolus philippinarum
AAGACCACATATTTTCGGAATTATACCTAACAACCATAATAAAGTAATCTGTTTCATTTAGGACAAACATTTTCATCAATGGATTTCAAAATCATTTAATTCCAATTTAGGTAAAATTTCTGAAAGTGTTTTTGGAATTCTACCTAACAGCTGTACTTGAGTATTTTTTTTTTCTTTAGTTTAGGACAAACATTTTCACCAATTGAAGTTCTAAAGTATTTTTATTTCAATTTTGGTACATTTCCTTAAAGTCTCACAGACCACTCATTTTTGTTTTGGAATCCTACCCAGCAACCCTACATTCAGAATTTGATTTTATCATAGCAAATACTTTCACTAACAGGATTTCAAAAATATTATTTTCACCCATTGAAGGTGTTTTTTCTGTTATCCATTTTTTTTTTACATTTGGAATATTTCCTGCAATCATCACTATTTTTGAAAATTCTATATTAAAACCAACGTATTAGAATAGTTTCAATTAGAATAAACCTTTCAACCCGTTTTATTTCCAAAATTTGTGATTCCACGCTTGGTAAATTTCCCGAGAGTCTGAAGGGCCACTTATTCATTAAATTCTGCCTCACAACCATTTATCATTGAATTCTTTTGGAAAAATAACGACTATCAATAGTTTCATTTTAATTATTTTTTTTTGGGNGGGGGGGGGGGGGGAATATGCCCACGTTGTAAAACAACTGTTTTCTGTGTCAAATAGTGAGTGCAGGGATAGCTGTCGTTCCCGACAATCGCTTGTTATTGCATGTTTGTTGATTTGATATAGATGTATAACACGTACGCAGTTCTTATATTATATTCAGCATAAATAACACATGCTAAGTGTGATTTGAATTTTATCTTCCAAAGTTAAGCGAATAAACAAATTGCAAAACTATTAAGGTGAGTCAGAAGTTTATGCAATCAAAATGCTTAGAAACATTCACCTTGACTTAATCTGCATATACAAAAGATAAAAAAGCATTTACCCCCCGGAAATTTTCAAAAGATAAAAAGAGTTCACCTTAGTGTGAAAAATGTTTTTTTTTTCTTAATTCAGATGAATTTGTGCAAATGATTTTAGTTATTGTGTAAAGTCTTAATGCTTCCCAAATTTTTTAAACATGTTGCAAAAAAAATGATTAAATGTAAAAATATATTTTATTTTTCATGTCCTTGGTCTCCTCTGTTTTACTGTACTTGTTTTGCCATGTCTGAAAGAGTCAAACTTGAAACTTTCAAAAATTAAATGAAACATCCCTTAATAAATACATGCACCTTTCAAAAGTTATAAAATGTTGACGTATCCAAGTTGCATAATGAACAGTATTTTGTAATGTTATACATATGTTTCAAGGAAAGGTACAGGGGCACTTAAGATTATATATATATCATCTCAAGGGTGCGAAGTCCTAAAAATAACCACTTTAATAATGGTCAAGTCTGATCATTTGCCTTTTGAGTATAAATATATTTTCAGGGTTGACACTTCTCATTATGTTCAACATAATTGTACCAAATATGACAACTGTCATAAACTTATTCAGAAAGCTCCGAGGAAAAAAACAGAAAACCAATACATACTTTGATGCCAGAAGAAAGTGAGTTGTTCGATGCAATCATGGATGGGGACTTTGAAAAGTGTCAACTTCTGATAGATGGTCATACTAGTGTAAATTGCGAGGACTATTTAAAATCAACACCACTTATAGTAGTATATCAAATATCAGACCCTTACGATGAAGACAAGGTTATCAAGTTTGTATATATTATCTCCTGACAAAAGGTTGTTTCTTACACGCAAAGGACATGTTTGGGAAGACAGCCAAAGATTATGTCAAAGAAAATGAATTAGAGAAAATAAAAAAAACTGATTGATGAAACTGAAAAACAACGATTCTGGGACAACTTAAAAAAATGTTATATAAAAGCAAAATTGACAGTATTGTTTTAGAATGGTGTACCCTTGAGATCGTTGAAATTAAAAAATACTGGATGTTTTTTTTTTTTTTTTTGTATTCAAACTTGATTGACCATTGTAGGGATCCAAAACCAAACAGGTAAGTGGTTTCGTTTTGCAACAGTCATGTTTTTTTAATTTATTTTACATATGAAGATATCAAGTCAAGTTAACTATGTTATCCGGTTACCATTGTGATAGTCTGATTTTTCTCTATCTGCATTTTGATTACAGTTATTAATGTTTCTATGGGCAATGTATGCAGCAATCCCAGGAACAATATCGAAACCCTAAGTCCGCTTTGCTAATTGAGGGAAGTAAGGTAGGTACTGCAACGAAGAATTTTTTAAGCACGTTTTTATGATTCATCAATTTTCAATGCACGAATACACAATGATGACATGGTGCATGAAAACGCACGTTAAGTGTTGCATTTAAATTACAACCTATACGTTTTAAATGCAAAGTTTCAAATAGATTCATGAATGCATGTAGGTGCACGGCAATTTTTACTTTTACGTGTTTTTGCGGTTTTCTGGAATTTTGGTCGTAATAAATCGTAAATAGTGGTCAAAGCGTCGTAACTCTAAATAATTTTTGAACCAGTTTCTCCTTAGCTCTTATAGAACTGGTAAATGCGAAGAAAATAGAATACCAGAAGTGGACTAATTGTATTTTTTTAATGATGTTAATTTATCCTTAATCTTAATTTTTTGGAGATAAAAATATTAATGTCTAATTATTGAAGCAGATAGCTTTCTTTTTGCACCGTCTTATTCCTTCAATTCGAACGTTCAATTTTTTCGTTGGAGTACCTAAGTAAGGCAGTCTTTGGATTGGGTATCGTATCTTAGAGTAGGTCATATTTACACACCTTTTCATTGATTGTTAAAATTTTACAGCCAGTGTGCAGTATTTCAGCTATGAGATCAATTTAATCAATTCAAAATTTCTAGGAAAAAAAGGAAAAAATAATAATAGTGCAACATTTTCATTTCATGCTCCTTCTCAACGTTTCAAAAAATTTCAAAGTTTCGGAGGGCATAACCCCAGAATTACTTCAACCTCTGAACCTAATTTCAACTTGGGCTCCGTATTACACTTTAATATATTACGTGTAAAGACGGTATGTTATTTCGTTCATAAGTTACCAGTAGGAAAACTTGGAATCATGCCAAGAAAACTAAGATGCAACACCCGCGGCGCTAATTGTTGGATCTTGTGGTAATTACTAAAATAAATGTTTCCATGCAATTGTCCTCTTCTTGGAAATTAAAACAGATTTACCAGAAATTTGCTCAAAAAGGGGGTGACGTAAGAGAGGAGGTAATTTCCGCACATGGTACGGACAGACAAACACACGACTAAGGGTATACCTCGACACTACGTATATCGGAATATAGTAAAGATAAATGGTACAAATGGAGCAACTAGCTTTGAAAGCCTCTGGAAAAAGGAAAATGGATAATGGTAGGTAATGCAGCCCTATATACTCCTATAAGAGGTGCTGTTTTTTTACATATGTAAACGGGATCTTTATCCTGCATGGCAATCCATTTTTTCTACAATGGTTCACAGCCAAACTTTCCGTTTTATGAAGCTTTACCCAATACAGTTATGGTCATCCCTATCCACCAAGGGAGTAGCTAAAACTGATTCAGCTTCAAGGGAGATAATTTGATGACATGTCTTGTTTACGATGAGTTCACACTACTAAAGATTTGATTGTGGCAAACAAAAGCAATTATGTTTCTTTTTTCAAAACTTGTACTATAACATTGGTATATGTCGTTTCTAAACTCTCATTCATTTCTAGTTCATATCTATAGATAAACAATGACAGAATATGGAGTAAATATACATGAGACAAAGTTTCTATAAACACATGCTGAAACTAAGCATTTGAACAACGCATTTATTGTTGTTCATCCAGAGGCCTTCAACAATCAGCTTTGCTTATACCTCTCAGTAAGTTAAAGGCGACCCCTTGCACCTAGATCTATGATTTCAAGATATTCTGATCAGATTATAGCTTCGGACAAACTGTATAAAGAAATAAATACTTGACACTTGATTTGTTTTTATGGATATTATAAGTACCGATTTATCTTATTTTAAGGGAGGAGGTCAATGCTTATATCATTTTTCTTACGAATAAACTTTAGTCAGGGAGTTTGAAAAATAACATATTCGATCCATGGTCGTGTCATTTAATAGACTGCTGTCTTACATATTAAAGCACGAACTCGCTCGAGTTACCTTGTCAAAAAATCATATATTTAAAGAACCGATGTTGGACTTAATTATTGGAATATATATATATATATATATATATATATATATAGTTTTGAATTTTAGAAATAGCTTTTAAGAATGTATATCGATTTTCATTCATTTACATATAAACTGGTTGTAAAGTGTAGTAATAACAAAATTACCGAACAGAATTGCCAAGAGCTGAATTCCATGAGACAAAAAGACAAATCAGGTGGAAACCAGCGAAAAAATTGTCGACCGCAATGGTCCTGACTTGGTACAGGCATTTCAAAAGAAATAATTGGTTAAAGCGGTTTGATGGCGCGCCAAACCTCCCTATCAATTCCCTTCCTGGTAGTGTCCGGTAGCAACTCAACGGCAATCGCTATTGAATGGTCGTAGACAATTAAAAGAAATGATCATCTCAGTATTTTTGAATCAGAGTTCGGACCGAAACTTCAAATTATCGGAGTGATATCTATTAAAAACGATTTTTAATGATCGTATGAGACGATTTTTTTTTGAATACTCGATTAATGAGGCGTTCATGGAGATAACTAATGAGAAAGTTTGCATAATTGGTGCTAGCTCTTGCGTTACGAATCTACTTTCAAACATATACTCGGTAAGCAAAAGTTGGAATATTACTGTCCATTTTAGGGAAATTGATAAGACATTCCCTTTTGTCGTAGATTAAAGAATCGAGATTACCATTTTCATCAATTTAGGATGTTAGTCCAAAGAAGATGTAGATCTAGTGGTCTTTGTTGTTTCCTTCATCCCATATGTGATGAAATATTGAATTTATTTAACAAGAGATGCTTTATTAATTGAAAGAACATCATCAATTTTATTTCAGGAGTTTTTGTAGGGTAAGGATAGTTTGTTCAAAAGAGAATGCTATTCCTTCTGTATTCTACTGCAGTTGTTTGCTACTCATAACAGACTCAACTGATAATTTAAAAACTCAAAAAAATTAAGCACCAAGGCAACATAGTTCAGTCAAATGGAGCCTCTGATAAACAAAGGACAAAACAAATTGGGAGGTAAACACAAACCACTTGCACTTTGGGTTTGATGAAAACAGTAGAAATGTCATTTTTATTCATTTTCGAACTTTTCCAAGGGAATACAAAAGTATGCATATATCTTAATCTGTAACAGTTAAAGGCAATGGAAATAATGTGTGACTTGGTTACTGGAAATTCAAATGTCCTCTCAAGCTGTCCACAAACATAGTTACTGATCCTAAATCATTCGGACGGTACTCTGTTTTCTTGTCGGCCATTTCTCTGTTAATTTCTTCAAGAAATTTGTAGAGTGTTTGTCTCAATTGCTTTTACTCGATATCGCTTTATTGCTTATTTTACCCATCGGTCAATCATGAATATCTAAAACCTACGCACTGTTTGATCTCAAATGTCTAACCTACATTTTTGAAAATTTACAGAAAATCGTTGGAAGCGATATCCTAATACTACAAAAGTATGATATGCAGATGTTCAATAACTGGCATTAATTATCAAAATGCAGGTACTGTAGACACCTTTAATTAATCATCAAATTTTTTTTTTAAATTACGAAACACAAAGCACACCTGTTAATATTTGTGCAATTTCTTTGCAAAGTAATACCCATCTTTAAAACTGTAGAAGGTTTGCTCTGTATTAATGTCGTACTTTAATTGCAGAAATCAGGATTAAAAATGACAAGGTTCATCAACTGCTATCTTTACATAAAATTTAAAAAAATCAGAATTAAAACACTGTGCAAATATCTGATATATGTACAAATGATCTGCAAAATAAAAACTTCTTAATATCGTTATTTCCGTGAATTGTGGCTGTCTTACGCCATTGTTTTGTCTTTGTTTTTCTTATTTGCCGTTTTGCCACGTCTTTGGATTTTTGTGATCATCACTTCCCTTGTTTTTGCTGTACTCTACTGCTGTTGTTTCATAAATGCATGCACTTTCCCAAACGTTGGAAAATACATAGGTGTTGGCGTTGCATTAACATAAATGTTGTAATGCTCTACATATATATCAAAGAAAAGAACAGTGACATTTTAGAAGATGGGAAGCATGCCCTTGAAGTAACCACTTAAATGATGATGAGAGGACAAAGTCTGATCATGTAACTTTTTAGTATAAAGACATTTTCAGAGTTGATACTTCTTATCATGTCCACCATCTTACCAAATATGACAACAGTCATAAACTTATTCACAAAGCTCCGAGGAAAAACAAAAAACAAATGTGTACTTTAATGCCGGAGGAAAGTGAGTTGTTCGATGCAGTCATGGATGGAGACTTTGGAATGTGTCAGCTCCTGATAGATAGCAATACTGATGTTAATTGTAAAGATTATTTAAAATCAACACCACTCATAGCGGTATGTAAAATATCAGACCCTTACGATGAAGACAAGGTTATCAAGTTTGTGTATTTTCTCCTGACAAAAGGTGCTCACTTACACACACACACACACACACACACACACACAAAGGACGTGTTTCGGAAGACAGCCAAAGATTATGTCAAAGAAAATGACTTAAATAAAACTGAACATCTAATTGACCTAACTGAAAACAACGAATTTGGGACAATTTGAATGAAATGTTATGAAAAATGCAAATGGACATTTCTTTGTAATATTTGCATAAAATTAATTTTATGCCCCTTTGGAGCGTTGAAATTAAAAAATGCAATTACTTGATTTTTTTATATCAACTTTGTTGACAACAAAAGAGATTTATTCTTAAATTTCTACAAGCCATGCATTTTAGGTCAGTATTTTCGTTTTTGCTACAATCATTGTAATCTTTTATTGTTATTTAATTTTTTTTTCTTTTTTTTTTTTTTTTTTTTTTTTTTTTTTTTATTTATTTATTTATTTTTTTATTTTATTTTTTTGATTGAGGGTATAACAAGTCAAGTTCACAAGGCCTGGATTCAGGTTTACATTTGGGATTTTTAGCTACTTGTATTTTGAGAACAGTTATATATTCCTTTATAAACGATGCATGGAACGGACTTAGATACATTATCGTAACCTTCAGAACTTTTTGTTGACTTGAGGGAAGTAAATATGAAGTAAATCCACCTGAATCACTACAAATGCATGTCGAAACCCAGCAATGTGACATTGCTTTTTTGCTGATCTTCATCCTGAAGTCAACATAAGGCCTTCAACAATGAGCTTTTGACGGCACCTAAGCCCCTATCCAAACACCTTACCACTTTACTTACTTACTGCAGTTAGAGATGATCTTAAAAGCTACTGCGAAAAAGCCTATTCTATGAGCGGCGTGAATCAGATGTACATTCTTAAAAATTCCAAAGATCTCCTTGAACATCTCTCCTCAAACAGTCTCGCATTATGCAATATCATTCAAACTTTTGATTTTTCTACCCTGTATACAACCTTCCACAAATGACGTGATAAAAATGCTTGAATTTTTTATCAACAACATTTTTGTTGAATGTGGAGGCCGCGTTTTTCAACCGACAATAGGAATTCCAATGGGAACAAATTGTACGCCGCTTTTAGCGGACCTTTTCCTTTTTCGTATGAAGCAAAGTTTTTACAAGGGCTAATAAACAAAAACAACTAGCCCAGACTTTTATTTTCAGCTTAAGATATATAGACGATGTACTTTCTCTTAATAACCCCAGATTTTAAGAATATTTACATCGCATCTACCCTAGTGAACTTAAAATTAAAGAGACAACCGATTCACCAAATTCTGCTTCATACCTTTACCTTTTGTTATACATTGACGAACCTGGACGTCTGAAATCTAGGCTATATGACAAACGTGATGATTTTGCCTTCCCAATTGTGAACTTCCCCTTTCTCTGCAGCAATGTACCTACCTCCCCAGCATATGGAGTGTTTCACAATTAATTCGTTACTGTAGAGTATGCAGTTCATACAGTGACTTTATGGAAAGAGCAAAAGCACTGTCACAAAAACTGCTGAGTCAGGGATATGTTCAGCCCTTGTTACTTTCGTCCCTTCAGAAATTCTATGGCCGTCACCACGACATCATAGATATATATGAAATGGCAGTGTCACAAATGAAAACTAACATTTCTAGCTAGATTCACGTCTTCCCGGATTTGGCATTACCGGTTTTGACTTTACCCTGGATTGATCCACTGACAGTGTGACGGGTGCTGTATACAGAGCAGGACATGCTTACTTCCGGAGCACCTGATGTCACTCTGGTTTTTGAGAGTTCACACAGTTAGTGCTTTAGTTTTGTTGTGTGTTGTATATTTAGTGGTTGTGTGTTTTGTGGGCATGTAATGTCTGTGGTCCTCCGTCTTCTGGTGTTCTTGATTTTGCCTGGTCTCTGGACTTTGATTTGTGTAATCTTGTGCTTTGTTCCTTCGGTATTCTACTGCAGTTGTTTTCTAGATATACTGCTTAGATTGTAGATTTGGACTTTCGTTTCTCACTTTTCTAATCTTTTTAATCGGTTCAGAATGAAATGAACACTTTTAGCTAAAGACCACCAAAACATCATTTTCTCGCTTTCATTGTTGTTCTTCATCGTGAACTCACCATGTGGCCTTCAACAAAGAGCAAACACTCCTACCTCAAAGTAAGCTCAAAACGCCGCTAACACCAGTTTTAGCGGAATTCAATTGCTAAATGTCGAACAACGCTACATTCATGGTGAATAAAAAGATATGGAGTAAATGCATATGAGACAAAGTCTATACAAATACATGGTAAAAAACAAGCAAAGGAACAACGCTTTTATTGTTGTTCTTCATCTTGAAGTCCCCATGAGGCCTGTATCCATTTTGACATGGATGTGGGGTCGTCAGCAAGCATAGCATATCGGGCAAAGTACTCTTACAAACAATGTCATCCGTTACCCGTCAAAGGGACCAATAGATAATACAACAAATAAAAAGATCACAGTGCACTCATTGCGTTAATTGTGAGAAAACCTAGAAAGTAAAATCGGGAGATGTGGGAATATAAACAGGAGTGGTAAAAAAAATAGTTTGATTTAAATGTGTTTTTTTTTTTTCTTGTCTTTGGTTGTCTATCTAATAGGTCCGGTTTGCCTTGTTATTTGATTTTGATTTATCCACACTTGTTGCTGTTTTTTCATAGCACTTAAATATGAAAATTCCAAAAATTGAATACACACATTCATTCTACGACCGTCACCATGACATAATTAACAGATTTGACGGGTCTGTGTCCCAACTGAAAACGGACATTCCAGCTAGATTTTACGTCTTCACGGATTTCCCATTACCGCTTTTGACTAAACTCTGGATTGACTCACTGGAAGAGTGACGGGTGCCGCTGGTAGAGAAGGACATGCTTACCCTGCCGAAGCACCACATATCACTCCTGATTTTCATTGGAGTTCACATTATTTGTGCCTTAGTTCTTAATGTTGTCTTTTTATTTCCGTGAATTGTGGCTGTCTCAATTCCTTGTTTTGTATCGTTTTTCTTACTTACCGTTTTGTTACGTCTTTGGACTTTTGCAATCATCACTTTCCTGGTTTTTTTCCGTACTCTACTGCTGTTGCTTCATAAATATATGTACTTTTCCAAACGTTGGAAAATACAAAAGTGCTCGAGTTGCATCAACATAAATTTTGTAATGCTCGCCATATATATCAAGGAAAAGTACAGTAACATTTTAGAAGATAAGTAACCACTTAAATGATGATGAGAGGACAAAGTCTGATCATGTGACTTTTTAGTATAAAGACATTTTCAGGGTTGATACTTCTCATTATGTCCACCATTATACCAAATATGACAACAGTCATAAACTTATTCACAAAGCTCCGAGGAAAAACAAAAAACAAATGTGTACTCATGTTGATCCCAGAAGAAAATGAGTTGTTCGATGCAATCATGGATGGGGACTTTGAAAAGTGTCAAAAACCTGATAGATGGCAATACTAATGTTAATTGTAAAGATTATTTAAAATCAACACCGCTCATAGCGGTATGAAAATATCAGACCCTTACGATGAAGACAAGGTAATCAAGTTTGTGTATTTTCTCCTGACAAACGGTGCTTATACACACAAAGGATATGTTTGGGAAGACGGCCAAAGATTATGCCAAAAAACAATTGAAAACCTGATCGATGGAACTGAAAAACAACGAATTTTGGACAATTTTAATAAAATGGTATAAATAAAATGCAAAATGGACATTTCTTTGTAAAATTTGCATAAAATTAATTTTATACCCTTTTATAGCGTGGAAATTAAAAATGCAAATACTAGATATCTTTTAACTTTGTTGACAACAAAGAGATTTATTCTTGGGTATCTAAAAGCAATGCAGTTAAGGTCAGTATTTTCGTTTCGTAATGGTAATTTTTTAAATTTTGCTTTTTGATTGAGGGGATAAAAAGTCAAGTTCAAAAGTCCTGAATTGAGGTTTACATTGGGATTTTTCACTATTTACATTTTGAGAACAGCTATAAATGCATCTATGAGCGATGCATGGAACAGACCTAGATACTTTATCGTAACCCTCAACCCTCTTTACTTATTTGAGGGAACTAAATATGGAGTAAATGCACCTGAGTCACTACAAATGCATGTTTAAGCCCAGAAATGGAACATCGCTTCTTTGTTGTTCTTCATTTTAAATTCAACATGAGGCCTTCAACAATGAGCTTTTCATATTCCTCGCACTCAGTTAAAGACGGCACCTCGCACTTAGATATATGATTTCTATATATTCTGCATAGATTTTAGCGTTGGACTTTCGTTTCTCACTTTTCTAATGTTTTCAATGGGATCAGAATAAAATTAACACTTTGAGTTAAAGACCACCAAAAAATAATTTTCTTTCAAAGTTCTGTTGAATTTGGTTTTGTGGTTTCCGGAGAGATTATCAAAATATAATTTCAGAGCAAATAATGAAAATGTTATAAAAAGGGACCAATGTTAAGTTTTGTTCCGTGCCGTTGGCCATGTTTTTTAACCTTATAAGAAAGAAAAGGGCCATTTTGTAAACAATCTTCCGTACATCATTCCTGTTAAGTTTGATTTAATTTGCTCTAGTGGTTTCAAAATAGATGATGAAAACGAAAGATTGAGTAAAGGGAAGACGAATGATAAGTGATGGCAATATTGACCCGTTGGGCCAGTTGAGCTGAAAATTCAACACCCAATGACCACAGACGCATAGTGATGGCCATTTAGGCAGGCTGATTCTGAAACCTTAGTAATTCAATTTATTCACAGAATACATAAACGCTCACTATAAATGAAGTCAGAAACGGAATGCAAACTTTGACAATTCTAGTCTCTGCAACTCGAAGAAGAATTTTGGCTATTAATTTTGTCTTGTCTCTGGACTTTGATTTATATATTTTGTGCTTTGTTCCTCCTGTATTCTACTGCCGTTGTTTTTGTTATAACATTACAGTTCTTATTTATAATATATGTAATAGGAAGTGAAGGATACATTCCGTCTCGAAATCTACCAACAATGCAGTTACTGTTGTTTTTCATTATTCCATCGATGCCACTGCTGGTGGACTGTTAGTCCCCGAGGGTATTCACCGACCCAATAATCAGTACTTCGGTGCTGACCCGAAAGCCGATTCTATTTGCAACCTTACAAAATCTAAATTTTTGTAAATCCTATTGAAAACTAAGGAGTATTTCTCTCATGCAAAGCTCTGTCCTTAGCTGACTTTGGCTTTACATTAAGATCATATTGGTCATTTGTTTTCTATCAGTTATTAAGCATCTTTGATTTTATGGTCTTCCAAACGTTTAGATTTTATCTCCACTGAAGAGAGCTATAAATTGTCGAAATGCGCATTTGCAGAATTTAAATTCACAGTAACTTCGGCATTCAGTCATTCATCTTGATTTGACATATAAGATGTACTGTACTTCTAATTTAAACCAGTGATGGTATCACCTGCTAGGTGTGATTTGAACTTTGTTTCCCAACAAAAGCAAATAAACAATTTATATTATCATTAAAAGCGGATCCACTTTTTATGCAATGGGAAACATCGGTCGGCTATTTGCCTGTACCAAGTTACTTTTGTATGATTCAAAATGGAGACAATTTTAATTAGCATATCAAAACATTCTTTTAATATTTAAATTAAAATCATCTCCACTTTAACCATATATAATTGACTTGGTACAGGGAGATAACCGGCCGATATTTCTCATTGCTATGCTTAGAACTATAATTGCTATCATTGAATTGAATGTTTGACAAATGAAAAAAAACAAAGGCATTTATCCCTTGTAAGTTTTCAAAAATCTTCAGACAGTTCACCTCAGTATGAAAAATTTCTTTTCAAATTCAGATGAATTTTTGCAACCGATTTTAGCTATTTTATAAAGCCTGTAAACTTCCCAACTTATTTCACTGATAAAGTTAAATGTAATATACATTTTTGTTGTGTCTTTGGTCGTCTATCTTCTAGGGTTCTGGTTTTTCCTAGTCTTTTGATTAGGATTTATATAATCCACATACATTTTGTTATTTCCACTGCTGTTTTTCCATAGCATTTATAAACTTGAATCTTCCAAAAACTGAAATATATGCACTTTCCAAAAGTCATAAAATACGGAACTACCCAGTGTGCAAAATAAACAGTAATTTTGTAATGCTATACGCTTGTTTCAAAGCAAAGTACAGTGGAACTTTAGATGATAATCATCTCTTGGGTTAGTGTCCTATAAATAACCACTTAAATGATGATGATCTAGTCCCATCATGTGACTTTGAGTATAAAGACATTCCAACATTACCAAAAATTACAAGTCATAAACGTATTCACAAAGCTCCGAGGAAAAAACAGGAAACAAAATGATTTGCTCGATGAAATAATGGACGGGGACTTTGAAAAGTGCCAATTCCTGATAGATGGTAATACTAATGTCAATTTCAAGGATTATTTGAAATAAACACCACTCATAGCAGTATGCCAAATATCAGACCATTACGATGAAGACAAGGTTACCAAGTTTGTATATTTCCTCCTGACAAAAGATGCTTACTATGAGGTATGAGCAATGGTAAAAGGCCTTGTGGTGACTTCAAGATGAAGAACAACAATAAAAGCATTGTTCCTTTGCTTGTTCTTACTATGTATTTGTAAATACCTTATCTCATGTGCATTTACTCAATATCCTGTCATTCACCATTTACACAAACACAGTTTACATGTTTGGGGAGACAGACAAATATTATGCCAAAGAAAATGAAGAAATTAAAAATAAAACTAATTGATGGAACAACGATTCTTGGACAACTTAAATAAAATGTTACGAAAAAAATGCCAAATGGATATTTTTTGCTTAAAATGATGTATTACCCTTGAGAGCGTTGACATTAAAAAAACAAATACTCGATGTTTTTTTTTCAAACCTTGTTTACAATTGCTTGGATCCAAAACCAAGCAGGTCAGTACTTTGATTTTCAAACAGTCGTGGTCACT
>MJUU01023434.1:14335-32696 GCA_002080025.1 Modiolus philippinarum
TTACATATACAACACAAAAAACTAAAGCACTAACAGTGTGAACTCTCAATAAACAAGAGTGACATCAGGTGCCCCGGAAGGGTAAGCATGTCCTGCTCTGTGCACAGCACCCGTCACACTGTCAGTGGGTCAATTCAGGGCAGGGTAAAGTCAAAACCGGTAATGTCAAATCAGGGAAGACGCAAATCTAGCTGAAAATGTCAGTTTTTATTTGTGACACTGACATTTCATATCTATCTATGATGTCGTGGTGACGGCCATAGAATTTCTGAAGGGACGAAAGTAACAAAGGCTGAACATATCCCTGACTCAGCAGTTTTTGTGACAGTGCTTTTGCTCTTTCCACAAAGTCACTGTATGTACTGCACGCTCTACAGTAACGAATTAATTGTGAAATATATACTCCATATGCTGGGGATGCAGGTATATTGCTGCAGAGAAAGGGAAAGTTCACAATTGGAAAGTCAAAATCATCACGTTTGTCATATAATCTAGATTTCAGACGTCCATGTTCGTCAATGTACAACAAAAGGTCAAGGTATGAAGCAGAATCGGGTGTATCGGTTGTCTCTTTAATTTCAAGTTCACTGGGGTAGATACGATGTAAATATTCTTTAAATTTTGGGTAATTAAGAGAAAGTACATCGTCTATATATCTGAAGCTGAAATTAAAAGTCTGGGCTAGCTGTTTTTGTTTCTGTTGTATCAGCCCTTGTAATTCTTTGCTTCATACGAAAAAAGGAAAAGGTCAGCTAAAAGTGGCGCACAATTTGTTCCCATAGGAATCCCTATTGTCTGTTGAAAAACACGGCCTCCACATTCAACAAAAATGTTGTCGATCAAAAATTCAAGCATCTTAATCACGTCCTTTTCACTGTATTTCTTGTTTGACTCAGTGTGGTTCTTTACAAAATATGTTTTATCTTTTCCTATTACCAGATAGGAATACCTGCGTTCTCCGGTTTTTGTACAGAAACATTGATGTATCAGATCGGAAATTACTGTGTGATTACGTTTAAATTAATTGTATAACTATTAGAGTGTTTCAGCTATTAATGTAATTACAATGCTCAGACTCGTTCAGCTGAAATATAATTACTTACAATAAGGTGACTGATTGAGAAATCAAAGATAAAAATGCATTTATTCCCTTGAATGTCTTTTAAATATCTGAAGAGAGAGTTCAACTCAGTAGGAAAGTCACTTTAATTTCAAATGAATTCGTGCAACCGATTTTGGCTTTAAAACTTCCTCAGTCTTTACTGATAAAATTGAATGTTGATGAACAAATAAAATTATTGAGTAAATGTACATGGGACAAAATCCCTATAAAAACATGGTTAAATTAAGCAAATGCAACAACGCTTTTTTATTGTTGTTCTTCGTCGTGAACTGACCATGTTGCCTTCAACAAAGAGCAAACACTCCTACCTCATAGTAAGTTCAAAACGCCGCTAACACCAGTTTGAGCGGAATTCAATGTCGAACAACGCTGCATCCATGTATCCATTTTGACGTGGATTTGGGGTCGTCAGTAAGCATAGCATATCGGGCAAAGTACTCTTACAAACAATGTCATCCGTTACCTGTCAAAGGGACCAATAGATAATACAACATATAAAACGATCACAGTGCACTCATTGCGTTAATTGTAAGAAAACCTGGAAAGTAAAATCGGAGAATGTGGGAATATATACACGAATGATCAGAAAATAGTTTAATTTAGATGTTTTTTTTTCTTGTCTTTGGTTGTCTATCTAATACGTCCGGTTTTGCCCTGTCATTTGACTTTGATTTATATAATCCACACATGATGCTGTTTTTTCATAGCGCTTAAACATGAAAATTCCAAATATTGAATAAACACATTCATTCTACGGCCGTAATTATGACATCATTGACAGATATGACGGGTCTGTGTCCCAACTGAAAACGAACATTTTCAGCTAGATTTTAAGTCTTCACGGATTTCCCATTACCGCTTTTGACTAAACCCTGGATTGACTCACTGGAAGTGTGATTGGAGCCGCCGGTTGAGAAGGACATGCTTACCCTGCCGGAGCCCCACATATCACTCCTGATTTTCATGGGAGTTCACAGTATCTGTGCCTTAGTTCTTAATGTTGTCTTTTTATTTCTGTGAATTGCGGCTGTCTCACGCCTTTGCATTGTCTTCGTTTTTCTTATTTGCCGTTTTGTTACGTTTTTGGACTTTTGCGATCATCACTTCCCTTGTTTTTTTTTTCGATACTCTACTGCTGTTGTTTCATAAATATATGCATTTTCTAAAACGTTGGAAAATACAAAAGTGCTCGAGTTGCATAAACATAAATTGTGTAATGCTCTACATATATATCAAGAAAAAGTACAGTGACATTTTAGAAGATAAGCATTCCCTTGAAGTAACCACTAAAGTGATGATAATCAAGTCTGATAGTGTGACTTTTTAGTATAAAGACATTTTAAGGGTTGATACTTTTACCATCAATTTTGTCTTGTCTCTGGACTTTGATTTATGTATTTTTGTGCCTTGTTCCTCGTGTATTCTACTGCCGTTGTTTTTGTTATAACATTATCATTATTATTTATACATGGCTGGGAAACTCGATGTTCTCAACCAAAAAACCGGCGTCAGGAAATCTGTGATTTAAACTTAATAAGTGCAGTTCGAGAAATCAGAGAATGTCACTCCATATACATTTATAAAATAAGTTTTAATAAATCAAAAACCCTTTTCTTTTTTCGAATAACAATGGTAATTTTTTTTCTTTATGTCCGGGTGTAAGAATAGCCTGGAAGCGACTGACTACAATAAACATAATTTCTGTCTTAAAACGCAGACTTTTGTACGGTTTTAGTAATATTTTAGATCTTTGACCAGTTTTACATGGAGTGACATTACTGGATTTTTAAAAACAGGGTCTGTCACTTTGTATTAATTAACTTCCTGGCAGTAAAATTCAGTTGAGACCATCGAGTTTCCCAGTCGTGTTATAATACATGCAATTCGAAATCTACCAACGATTCAGTTACTGTTGTTTTT
Organism: Modiolus philippinarum; assembly: GCA_002080025.1. Lineage (NCBI taxonomy): Eukaryota > Metazoa > Mollusca > Bivalvia > Mytilida > Modiolidae > Modiolus > Modiolus philippinarum. The sequence goes on from MJUU01023434.1 coordinate 17,379, forward strand.
CATTATTTCATCAATGCCACTGCTAATGGACTGTCCCCGAGGGTATTCACCAGCCCTGAAGTCAGTACTTCGGTACTGACCCGAAAGCCGATTCCATTTGCAACCTTACAATATCTAAATTTTTGTAAATTCGGTTGAAAACTAATCTCCCTCATGCAAAGCTCTGTCCTTAGCTGACTTTGGCTTTACATTAAAATCATATTGGTTATTTGTTCTCTATCAGTTTTTAAACATCTTTGAGTTTATGGTCTTCCAAAAGTTTAGATTTTATCTGCACTGAAAAAACATAAGTTGTTGAAATGCGCATATGCAGAATTTAAATTCACAGTAACTTCGGCATTCAATCATTCATCTTGATTTGACATATAAGATGTACTGTACTTCTAATTTAAACCAGTGATGGCATCACCTGCTAAGTGTGATTTGAACTTTGCTTCCCAACAAAAGCAAATAAACAATTTATATTATCATTAAAAGCGGATCTACTTTTTATGCAATGGGAAACATCGGTCGGTTATCTCCCTGTACCAAGTTACTCTGTTTGATTCAAAGTGGAGACGATTTTAATTAGCATATCAATGCATTCTTTTAATATTTGAATTAAAATTATCTCCACTTTAACCATATATATTCAACTTGTTACTGGGAGATAACCGATGACTAAATACCGAAGTTACTGTGAATTTAAATTCTGCATATGCGCATTTCGACAACTTATGTCTCTTCAGTACAGATAAAATCTAAACGTTTGTTTAAACCAGTTTAAACGACCGATGTTTCTCATTGCTATGCTTCGAATCATTAAATAGTACTATAATTGCTATCATTGAATTGAATGTTTGACAAATGAAAAAAAAAACAAAGGCATTTATCCCTTGTAAGTTTTCAAAAATCTTCAGACAGTTCACCTCAGTATGAAAAATTTCTTTTCAAATTCAGATGAATTTTTGCAACCGATTTTAGCTATTTTATAAAGCCTGTAAACTTCCCAACTTATTTCACTGATAAAGTCAAATGTAATATACATTTTTGTTGTGTCTTTGGTCGTCTATCTTCTAGGGTTCTGGTTTTTCCTAGTCTTTTGATTATGATTTATATAATCCACATACATTTTGTTATTTCCACTGCTGTTTTTCCATAGCATTTATAAACTTGAATCTTCCAAAAATTGAAATATATGCACTTTCCAAAAGTTATAAAATACATAACTACCCAGTGTGCATAATAAACAGTAATTTGTAATGCTATACGCTTGTTTCAAAGAAAAGTACAATGGAACTTTAGATGATAATCATCTCTTGGAATAGTTTCCTATAAATAACCACTTAAATGATGATGATCTAGTCCCATCATGTGACTTTGAGTATAAAGACATTCCAACATTACCAAATATTACAAGTCATAAACGTATTCACAAAGCTCTGGGAAAAAACAGGAAACAAAATGATTTGCTCGATTAAATAATGGACGGGGACTTTAAAAAGTGCCAATTCCTGATAGATGGTAATACTAATGTCAATTTCAAGGATTATTTAAAATAAACACCACTCATAGCAGTATGCCAAATATCAGACCATTACGCTGAAGACAAGGTTACCAAGTTTGTATATTTCCGCTTACTATGAGGTATGAGCAATGGTCATTGTAAAAGGCCTTGTAGTGACTTCAAGATGAAGAACAACAATAAAAGCGTTGTTCCTTTGCTTGTTCTTACTATGTATTTGTAAATACCTTATTTCATGTGCATTTACTCAATATCCTGTCATTCACCATTTACACACACACAGTTTACATGTTTGGGGAGACAGACAAATATTATGCCAAAGGAAATGAAGAAAATTAAAAAAAAACTAATTGATGGAACAACGATTCTTGGACAACTTAAATAAAATGTTACGAAAAAAATGCCAAATGGATATTTTTTGCTTAAAATGATGTATTACCCTTGAGAGCGTTAACATTAAAAATACAAATACTCGATGTTTTTTTTTTCAAACCTTGTTTACAATTGCTTGGATCCAAAACCAAGCAGGTCAGTACTTCGATTTTAAAACAGTCGTGGTCACTTCTATTTTTTTTATAAAGGGAGATAACAAGTCAACTTGTCATGAAATTCGCTTACCACTGAGAACAGTTATTAATCCTTCTATGAGCAAACCATGAAGAAATCCTAGACTCAATATCGAAAACCCCAGTCTACTTTGCTGATGGAGGGAAGTAAGGCAGACTTTGGATTGTGTTATCGTGTCTTATAGCAGAGAGTTGATCATACCCTCTCTTTAATTCATTGTAACAGTTTTACATCCTGTTAGCATTATTTCAACTATAATTTAATCAATTTAGTTAGTGTTTTAATTTTCTAGCAGAATTATTGCACATTAATATTATCATTAAAATAAAAGTGTTATTATTATTATTTAATATTTAAGCTACACTTCAATTTTTGATGATAAGAAGTTGTAATTACTAAAAGTAATAAGCATAGCCCTAGGCATCAATTTCTTTTCGGTCAGATTATCAACAATTGCCTATAGCATAGAAGAGTGTAGTTAATAAAATTAAAGCTCCAAATGAAGTTTTTTCATTGGTCGAAGAGAAGTGAATACGTTTTAAATTAATTGTATAACTATTAGAGTGTTTCAGCTATTAATGTAATTACAATGCTCAGACTCGTTCAGCTGAAATATAATTACTTACAATAAAGTGACTGATTGAGAAATCAAAGATAAAAATGCATTTATTCCCTTGAATTTTTTTTAAATATCTGAAGAGAGAGTTCAACTCAGTAGGAAAGTCACTTTAATTTCAAATGAATTCGTGCAACCGATTTTGGTTTAAAAACTTCCTCAATCTTTACTGATAAAATTGAATGTTGATGAACGAATAAAATTATTGAGTAAATGTACATGGGACAAAATCCCTATAAAAACATGGTTAAATTAAGCAAATGCAACAACGCTTTCTTATTGTTGTTCATCATCGTGAACTGACCATGTTGCCTTCAACAAAGAGCAAACACTCCTACCTCATAGTAAGTTCAAAACGCCGCTAACACCAGTTTGAGCGGAATTCAATGTCGAACAACGCTGCATCCATCTATCCATTTTGACGTGGATATGGGGTCGTCAGCAAGCATAGCATATCGGGCAGAGTACTCTTACAAACAATGTCATCCGTTACCCGTCAAAGGGACCAATAGATAATACAACATATAAAACGATCACAGAGCACTCATTGTTTTAATTGCGTGTTATACACATTTATTGTTTTTATCAAAATTCTAACCAGTTAAAAATACTAAGGCTTCATTCCGTGTATGGCACTCGGTAGATGACCTTGGTACTGGATTTGGCTTCCTACTTCGATTTTTTTTTTTTTGTAATGAGTACTTCTTTTGTTACAAGTTTTGGATTATTGGATTATGGCTTTCCACATATTATTTTATATTAATGCTGGTGATGATAGGTAACTCCTTGAAACACATTTACAGCATAACGAAATATAGTTTTTTTATGCCACATCGGTATTTTTTGTATTTTGAACCATTGAGCCGATGCCACTGGTGGTGGACCAGAGGTCCCCGAGGGTATTCACAAGCCCGATAGTCATACTTGTCTGACAAGAAAATTTTACCTTGCGTGTTATACAAATTTACTGCTTTTATCAAAATTCTAACCACTTAAAAATACCGAGGCTTCATTCCGTGTATGGCACTCGGTAGATTCCTTAGTACTGGATATGGCTTCCTATTTCGATTTTTTTTTTTTTTGTAATGAGTATTTCTTTTGTTACAACTTTTGGATTATGGCTTTCCACATATTATTTGATATTAATGCTGCTGATGAGAGGTAACTCCTTGAAACACGTGTACAGCATAACGAAATTTACAGTTTTTTATGCAGCATCGGTATTTTTTGTATTGTAAGAAAACCTGAAAAGTAAAATCGGGAGATGTGGGAATATATACTTGAATGATCAGAAAAATAGTTTAATTTAATTTTTTCTTGTCTTTGGTTGTCTATCTTATAGGTCCGGTTTTGCCCTGTCATTTTACTTTCATTTATATAATCCACACATGATGCTGTTTTTTTCATAGCACTTAAACATGAAAATTCCAAATATTAAATAAACACATTCATTCTACGGCCGTCACCATGACATCATTGACAGATATGACGGGTCTGTGTCCTAACTGAAAACGGACATTTTCAGCTAGATTTTAAGTCTTCACGGATTTCCCATTACCGCTTTTGACTAAACCTTGGATTGACTCACTGGAAGTGTGACGGGAGCCGCCGGTTGAAAAGGGCATGCTTACCCTGCCGGAGCACTACAAATCACCCCTGATTTTCATGGGAGTTCACAGTATTTGTACCTTAGTTCTTAATGTTGTCTTTTTATTTCCGTGAATTGTGGCTGTCTCACGTCCTTGTTTTTTCTTCGTTTTTCTTATTTGCCGTTTTGTTACGTCTTTGGACTTTTGCAATCAACACTTCCCTTGTTTTTTCGGTACTCTACTGCTGTTGTTTCATAAATATATGCACTTTCCAAAACGTTGGAAAATACAAAAGTGCTCGAGTTGCATAAACATAAATTTTGTAATGCCCTACATATATATCGAGGAAAAGTACAGTGACATTTTAGAAGATAAGCATGCCCTTGAAGTAACCACTAAAGTGATGATAATCAAGTCTGATCGTGTGACTTTTTAGTCAGGGTTGATACTTCCACTATTAATTTTGTCTTGCCTCTGGACTTTGATTTATGTATTTTTGTGCTTTGTTTCTCCTGTATTCTACTGCCGTTGTTTTTGTTATAACATTATCATTATTATTTATACCTGGCTGGGAAACTCGATGTTCTCAACCAAAACACCGGCGCCCGGAAATCTGTGATTTACACTGTAGTCCGAGAAATCAGAGAATGTCACTCCATATACATTTATAAAATAAGCTTTAATAAATCAAAAACCCTTTTCTCTTATCGAATAACAATGGTAAATTAGTTTTTTTTATGTGCGGATGTAAGAATCGCCTGGAAGCGACTGACTACAATAAACATTATTTCTGTCTTAAAACGCAGACTTTATATGGTTTTAATAATATTTTAGATCTTTGACCAGTTTTTACATGAAGTGACATTACTGGATTTTTAAAAACAGGATTTGTCACTTTGTATTAATTAACTTCCTGGTAGTAAAATTCAGTTTAGACCGTCGAGTTTCCCAGCCGTGTTATAATGCATGTAATAGGAAGTAAAGGTTCCAATTATTCAGTTACTGTTGTTTTTCATTATTTCATCGATGCCACTGCTAACGGACTGTTAGTCCCCTAGGGTATTCACCAGCCCAGTAGTCAGTACTTCGGTGCTGACCCGAAAGCCGATTCCATTTGCAACCTTAGAATATCTAAATATCTCCCTCATGCAAAGCTCTGTCCTTAGCTGACTTTGGCTTTACATTTAGATCATATTGGTTATTTGTTCTCTATCAGTTTTTAAACATCTTTGAGTTTATGGTCTTCCAAACGTTTAGATTTTATCCACACTGAAGAAACATAAGTTGTCGAAATGTGCATATGCAGAATTTAAATTCACAGTAACTTCGGTATTCAGTCTTTCATCCTGATTTGACATATAAGATGTACTTCTTATTTGAACCAGTGATGGTTTCACCTGCTAAGTGTGATTTGAACTTTGCTTCCCAACAAAAGCAAATAAACAATTTGTATAACCATTAAAAGCGGATCCGCTTTTTATGCAACGGGAACCATCAGTCGGTTATCTCCCTGAATCAAGTTACTTTTGAATGATTCAAGGTGGAGACAATATTAATTAGCATATCGATACATTCTTTTAATATTTAAATTAAAATTATCGCCACTTTATATATTCTGGGAGATAACCGACTGATGTTTCCCATTGCTATGCTTAGAATCATTAAATATTACTATAATTGCTATTAGTCCATGGGCTGGAATAACCCCCCATGCACCCCCCACTTCCCGACCCCACCCATTTTTTTAAGTCCGCCCATTTGTAGAACCACCTACCGAAATTTTGGAAACTTTCGTTTTTCGTTCAAGTTTTTCTTTCAGTTGCTTCAAAATGTTGACCAAATGCTTCCCAGTAATAATTTTCCTCAATATTTCAAAGGGGTAGGGATATGCCAAATTGATCTCGGCAACATGTCCCGAATTGTTCATAAAACATACCCCAAATTAATATAACAACACTAAATTTAGGACCCGAATCTATTCATATACCATTGATTTGAATATGATAATTTTTACAAATCAACGAATCAAAGCAAATAAGTCAGAGACAATAATGATCAGAAATTATGTTGTTTTTTGCTTTTTTATATAATTATCATTTCTAAATGCAAATTTATATACAATTAGTTATATACAATTTGTTTAAAAACACACCCAAATTCATATATTTTCATGCAAAAAAACATACCCGAATTTTTGGCACATCTCCGTATACCAAAATAATGGAAGTTACCCCCGGGGGGGGATTTTCAAACTACATTTTTTTTGTAATTTTTTGCATTTAATGTTTTTTTTTTTTTTNTTTTTTTTTCTTGTTGTTTTTTAAATATATTGGAAATTTAAACTAATTATTTAATTGCTTTTCGGCCATATCTATCCCCGAATCGGAATACACGGCCGACGATTCCTCTCTCCATAACTTATATAAGGCCTACATGTATGTAAAACAGTTTCATATGCAAGTGCCTTGACGAAAAGGGTTTTTTGTTATTTTTCTCCGTTTCCACTGAACTTAGAATATGGTCTAATACAGTAAATAGTACGCTGTTCACTTTTTGCTGAAAGACCCCATGAAAACCTTGTATGAAAAAGTTTAAAATTAAAAGACCGATTCATTAGAGATTTCCCAACGAAAAAAGGAATGATCAAGATGACTACCATTTGACCAAGTTCGGGGGTAGAGGGTTGGGTGGAATTTTAAAAAAGAACAATTTAATCGTGGTGTCAGTGAAAAGTAAATATTCCCGTCCTACTTGTCATTACAATAAATAATTTAATTTTGTTTGAAGAAAAATACAAATGAAAAAAAATAATGCGACATTCGGTGAAAATAAATAGTTTTAAATTGGCTTTCCTAGTTAAACAAACTGAATCCCGTAGTCCCGAAAAACGCCCTGGTTCCTAAACACGGATAATAATGACAATGTAAATGAAAATGTAAACATTGTAAACGTAAATGAAACCCGGGAAATGAAAGAGTGCCGAGATGGAAAAGGGGGAGGATAAGCATTCTTTATTACTAATTTGCATTGGCAAAGGAACGAGATTGCCCCCTTATACCCTATGTGTATGATACAATATCGATGAAACACTAGATCATCCTTTTTCAAAAACTTTTATCATTTTTCGGTTTTGTCCAATCAAAATCTTGTTTTGTAATTAAAGAGTGCTGTCAAGGTAAAGTCGCGTGCTCTCAATCACGCTTGATGACTATATGTGAATTATATGTCCAGCTTACTCGATCAATGAGAGTTGCATACCCTTTTGATCTATTCAGTCCATCAAATCAACGCGCTCGTCAAATCCGCAAGCTGAATCCAGACAGACTGTATCAGACCATTACGATGAAGACAAGGTTACCAAGTTTGTATATTTTCTCCTGACAAAAGTTTTCAAAAAAAATCTTCAGAGAAGTCACCTCAGTATGAATAATTTCTTTTCAAATTCAGATGAATTTGTGCAACCGATTTAAGCTATTATATGAAGTCTGTAAACTTCCCTAATTTTTACTTACTTTACTAATTTTAATGTAAATGTTGTGTCTTTGGTCGTTTATCTTCTAGAGTTCTTGTTTTGCCTTGTCGTTTGACTTTGATTTATATCATCCACATATATTTTGTTACTTCCACTGCTGTTTTCCAAAGCATATAAACTTGAATCTTCCAAAAATTAAAAATATATGCACTTTCCAAAAATTGTAAAATACAGAACTACCCAGGTTGCATAATAAACAGTAGAAAAAAGAAGGGAAACGGGGAATGTGTCAAAGAGAAAACGACCCAAAGGGGAGTAATTACAACTCAAAGCCACTATAAGATCTTCAATGAACGGTGAGAAAACCCCACACCCAGTAATTTATTTTGTGTAATGCTATACACTTGTTTCAAAGAAAATCTCTTGCACTGTTGGGGCAGTGTCCTATAAATAACCACTTAAATGATGATGATCTTGTCTGATCATGTGACTTTGAGTATAAAGACATTTTCAGTGTTGATACTTCTCATCTTGTCCAACATTACCCAATATTACAACAGTTATAAACCTATTCATAAAGCTCTGAGGAAAATATGTTCTTTGATGCCACTAGAAAATGAGTTGTTCGATGAAATAATGTATTGGAAAAGTGTCAATTCCTGAAATACGATAATACTGATGTAAACTGCAAGGACTATTTAAAATGAACACCACTTATAGCAGTATTTCAAATATCAGACCCTTACGACGAAGACAATGTTATCAAGTTTGTGTATTATCTCCTGACAAAAATGCTTACTATGAGGTATGAGCAAAGCTCATTGTTGAAGGCCTTGTGGTGACTTCAAGATGAAGAACAACAAATTTACCATGTATTTGTAGATATTTTATCTCCTGTGCATTTACTTAATATCCTGTCATTCACCATTTACACACATACAAATGACATGTTTTGGGAGACAGCCAAAGATTATGCCAAAGAAAATGACTTGAAGAAAATTTAAAAACTCTAATTGATGCAACAGAACAACAACGATTCTGGGACAACTTAAATAAAATGTTATAAAAAGTGCAAAATGGACATTTTTTAATTAACATTGATGTTTTATCCTTGAGAGCATTGAAATTAAAAATGCAAATACGGGATGTTTTTTTCAGACTTTCTTGACAATTGCTGGGATCCAAAACCAAGCAGGTAGTACCTTCATTTTGCAACAGTCGTGGTCATTTTTAAATTTATCCTTTTGATAAAGGGAGATAACAAGTCAAGTTAACTTGTGATGAAAAGGGGAGTTATAACAACTCAAAGTCATCATAAGATCTTCGATGAACGGTGAGGAAACCCCACACCAAACGGCAGGTCGGAGTCGGCCCCTAAATAAAGAGTAATCAAGTTCAGCGAAATAAACATCATCCTAGACTCCTATAGACATAAAGTAAACTAACTAGAAGACAGACAAAACACACAAAGGCTTAATCAATTTCCGGACTAAGAACAGGCGCAAACCTGCTGCAGCGGGCTTAAACTATTTTTATTGGGCCCAAACCTTCCCCTATAGCCAATGTGATAAATAAAAAAAACAATCGTAACAACAGTAAAATTCAGTTGGCAACAGGACTGAGTCAATTGTGAAAAATGAAAAATGAATATCCACTTTCACTTTAGATACTGACAAAAGATCCAGGTACGAACCTGAAATATTTGTATTAGTTGTTTCTTTAATATCATGCTCATTAAGATAGATCTTGTGTAAGAGAGACATTTATTTTTGAATTTTTTTGCATATTATCTTCAATTTTAGTACATTTCCTTAAAGTCTCAAAGACCACTAATTTTTGTTTTTGAATCCTACCCGGCAACCCTGCATTCAGAATTTGATTCTATCATGGCAAATACTTTCACTACCAGGATTTCAAAAATATTATTTTCAGCCATTGAAGGTGTTTTTTTCTGTTATCCATTTTTTTTTACATTTGGAATATTTCCTGAAAATCTCAATCACCATTTTTTTTGAAAATTCTATATATAAGAAAAGTTTCAATTAGAATAAACCTTTCAACCCATTTTATTTCCAAAATTTGTGATTGCATGCTTGGTAAATTTCCTGAGAGTCTGAAAGGCCACTTATTCATTTAATTCTGCCTCACAACCATTTATCCTTGAATTCTTTTGGAAAAATAACGACTATCAAAAGTTTAATTTAAAAAAAAAAATATTGAGAAAAAGTATTCCCACGTTGCATAACAACTGTTTTCAGCGTCAAATAGTGAGTGCAGGGATAGCTGTCGTTTCCGACAATTTGTTGATTTAATATACATGTTTAACACGTACGCAGTTGTTGAATTAGTCAGCATAAATAACACCTGCTAAGTGTGATTCCAAACTTAAGCGAATAAACAAATTGCAAAACCATTAAAGTGAGTCAGAAGTTTATGCAATAAAAATGCTTAGAATCATTCACCTTGACTTAATCTGCATATACTAAAGATAAAAAGTCATTAATCCCCCGGAAATTTTCAAAAGCTAAAAAGATTTCACCTTAGTATGAATTTTTTTTTTCTTCAGATGAATTGATGCAATTGATTTTAGTAAATGTGTAAAGTCTTAATGCTTCCCAAATTTTAGAAACATGTTGCAAAAAATGATTAAATGTAAAAATACATTTCATTTCTCATGTCTTTGGTCTTACTGTACTTGTTTTGCCATATTTTTTTACTTTGATTTATATAATTAACATGTAATTTGTAATTTCTGCTGCTGTTAATCCATAACAGTCAAACTTGAAAGTTTCAAAAATTTAAATGAAACATCCCTTAATAAATACATGCACTTTTCCAAAAGTTATGAAACACAGAACTATCCAAGTGGTATAACGAACAGTATTTTGTAACACTTTACATGTGTTTCAAGGAAAAGTACAGGGCACTTAACATTATAATATATCATCTCAAGGATGCGAAGTCCTAAAAATAACCACTTTAATGATGGTCAAGTCTGATCATGTGACTTTTGAGTATAAACACATTTTCAGGGTTGACACTTCTCATTATGTGCAACAAATCTGTACCAAATATGACAACTGTCATAAACTTATTCAGAAAGCTCCGAGGAAAAAACAGAAAACCAATACCTACTTTGATGCCAGAAGAAAGTGAGTTGTTCGATGCAATCATGGATGGGGACTTTGAAAAGTGTCAACTCCTGATAGATGGTCATACTAATGTAAATTGCAAGGACTATTTAAAATCAACACCACTTATAGCAGTATGTCAAATATCAGACCCTTACGATGAAGACAAGGTTATCAAGTTTGTGTATTATCTCCTGACAAAAGGTGCTTTCTTACACGCAAAAGACATGTTTGGGAAGACAGCCAAAGATTATGCCAAGGAAAATGAATTAAAGAAAATTAATAAACTGATTGATGGAACTGAAAAACAACGATTCTGGGACCACTTTAATAAAATGTTATAAAAAAAAGCAAAATTGACAGTTTTGCTTAGAACTAATGTTTTACCCTTCTGAGCGTTGAAATTAAAAATGCAAATACTGGATGCTTTTTTATTCAAACTTTGTTGGCCATTGTAGGGATCCAAAACCAAGCAGGTCAGTAGTTTCGTTTTGCAACTTTCATGTTTTAATAAATTTTACGTAGGGAGAAATCAAGTCCAGTTTACTTGTTATCCGGTTACCATAGTGATAGTCTGGTTTTTTTACATGCATATTGATAACAGCTATTAATGCTTCTATGGGCGATGCATGAGGCAATCAGAGGAACAATATCGAAACCCTCAGTCCGCTGTTAATTGATGGAAGAAACGAAAAACCGAAACTACTGTAAATTTACTTTCTGGATATGCGCATTTCGACAACTTATGTCTCTTCAGTGCAGATCAAATCAAATCATTTGGAAAACCATGATCCGAGATATAGGCAGTCTTTGGATTGCGTTATCTTATCTTAGAGTATGTCATATTTATAGCCCAACCCTTTAATTGATTTTTAGAGTTTTACAGCCAGTGTGCAGTATTTCACTTTTGAGATTAATTTAATCAATTCAAATATTGCAGCAAAAAAGCAAAAAGAGTAACGGGTCAACATTTTAATTCAATGCCTCTTCTCCATGTTTCAAAAAAAAAATCAAAGTTTTGATATGCATAAACTAAGTCAGTCAAAAGAACGAACAATCCATGGACAAATGCAACACTGGAAACATACTTCATGAGAACAGGACAAAAAAGAAAATGAAGACACACATATTGATGAAAATTACGGACCCAATAAAAACAATGGGTGAGATCAGATGTATCGGTAGAGTAACCCAGAATTACTTTACTTTACTTCTTTATCATTAGGAAAATTGGTGAACATGCTAAGAAAATTAACGGCGCTAATGATCACTTCTTGGTGTTTGATCTAGTAATTATTACTGAAATATGTGTTTCCATGGAAATTGTCCTCATCTTGGCAATTAAGCAGATTAACCCCCAAAAAAATTGCTAGAAGTGGGGTTTTGGTGTAAGAGATAGTGAAATACCGAAGTTACTGATAATCTACCCTCTGCATATGCGCATTTCGACAACTTATGTCTCATCAGTGCAGATCAAACCAAAACTTTTGGAAGTTCATCAATCGAAAAAAGTGTAAAGCTGAGAGTTGAGGTAATTTCCTAGCATGGTACGTACAGACGAGCACACGGTTGAGGGTATACCTCGACACTACGTGTGCCGGGATATATTAAAGGTAATTGGAATAAATGGAGCAACTAGTTTTGAAGGCCACTGGAAAAAAAGAAATGGGCAATGATAGTTAATGTAGGCCTATTTACCTTTCTTTTGATATTCGAAATAAAATTATCTCCACTTTAACCATATTTCATCAATTTGGTACAGGGAGATAACCGACCGATGTTTCTTATTGCCATGCTTAGAATAGTAAAATATTACTTTAATTGTTATCATTGAATTGAATGATTGACAAATAAAAGATAAAAAAGGAAAAAGATTTTTTAAAAATTCAGAGAGGTCACCTCAGTATGAAAAATTACTTTTCAAATTCAGATGAATTTGTGTAACCGATTTTAGCTATTGTATGAAGCCTGTAAACTTCCCTAATTTTTACTTATTTTACTGATAAAGTTAAATGTAAATATACATTTTTGGTCGTCTATCTTCTAGGGTTCTGGTTTGCCTTGTCTTTTGACTTTGAGTTATATAATCCACATATATATTGTTATTTCAAATCCTGTTTTTCCATAGCATTTAAATTTTAATCTTCCAAAAATTGAAATATATTCACTTTCCAAAAGTTATAAAATACAGAACTACCCAAGTTGCAAAATAACCAGTAATTTTGTAATGCTATACACTTGTTTCAAAGAAATTAGATAATAATCATCTCTTGGGGCAGTGTCCTATAAATAACCACTTAAATGATGATAATCTAGTCTGATCATGTGACTTTGAGTATAAAGACATTAACAGTGTTGATACTTCTCATTATGTCCAACACAACTAAATATTACAACAGTCATAAACGTATTCATAAAGCTCCTAGGAAAAACAGGAAACAAATATGATTTCTAATGCCAGAAGAAAAGAAGTTGTTCGATGAAATCGTGGATGGAGAGTTTGAAAAAGTGTCAATTCTGATAGATGGCAGTACCAATGTAAATTGCAAGGATTATTTAAATACATTGGCAAACAAATAACGAAGCAATAACGAGGAAATTGGGAATTCCAATATCATAAATCCAAAATCATGGCAATTCACAGCAACATGAATTGAGACAGTATGACAAAGACATAACAAACAAACGAAAATGAACAAAAACGCCACAAAACTAAAGCACTAGCAGTGTGAACCCCTATAAAAACTGAGGTATCATCAGGTGCTCCAGAAAGGTAAGCATGATCTGCTCCACGCGTGGCACTCGTCACACTGCCGGTGAAAAGTCCGATTTTGTCACAGTTGGTGTTAGTCAGTCCGGTAACAAACACTGGATCTACCCAAAGATATCTGTTCTCATTTGTGAAACAAAAACATTGTAATGGTCTGTCAAATCGTGGTGACGACCGTAAAACTTCTGAAGTGACAATTGCAACAATGACTGAACATACCCTTGATGTATAAGTTTTTGAGACAGTAATTTCGTTTTATTGAGAAAATTGTCCAGATTTGTCAATGTAGAGGTATAGGTCCAGGTATGATGCTGATGATGGTGTATCAGTGGTCTCATTAATTTCGAGTTCACTTGGATATACAAGATGAAGGTTATCCTTAAATTGAGGATTGTTCAATGAAAGATCAGCGTCTATTTAACAAAAACTGAAATTAAAGGATTTTGCTAGATTGTTGTCCTTTTTCTGAACTAGCCCTTGCATGAACCTGGCTTCATACGAATAAAGAAACAATCTGCTAAAAGTGGCGCACAATTAGTCTCCATAGGTCAATAGGTATCCCTATCGTCTGCTGGAAAACTTGTCCTCCAAATTCTACATATATGTCATCAATCAAGAATTCCAGCATTGCAATGACATCCTCCTCTGTATACTTTTTGTATGAATCAGTGTGATGTTTAACAAAATAGGCCCAATCTTTACCTATCACCAAATATGAATATCTTCTTTCACCTTTTTTTTGTACAGAAGGACTGATGTATTAAATCCCGGAGTACTGATTTTAGCTTATCGTGTGGAAGAGTAGTATAAAGAGTAGAAAATTCAAATGTTTTGACACTTTTGCAGTGGTTGGTTCAGTTGAAGATAGATATTCTAACAAGTCTTTTGAGTTTTCGAGAATCCACATCTGATTCACTCCACTTGTTGAGTACACTTTATCACTATATATCTTGAGGCAATCTTTGACTGCAGTAAGTAATGAGGTGAGGAGCTTAGAGAGGGGTTTTGTTGTGCATTTTGCAGACCCAGCAATGTATCTCTGTTTGTAAGGGCACTTATGTAATTTAGGTACCAAAAACCAAAAACCAAGATCCAAAACCAAGCAGGTAGTACTTTCATTTTGCAACAGTCGTGGTCATTTTTAGATTTATCTTTTTGATAAAGGGAGATAACAAGTCAACTTGTAATGAAAAGGGGAGTTATAACAACTCAAAGCCAACATAAGATCTTCGATGAACGGTGAGGAAACCCCACACTCAACGGCAGGTCGGACTCGGCCCCTAAATAAAGAGTAATGAAGTTCAGCGAAATAAACATCATCCTAGACTCCTATAGACATAAAGTACCCAAAGTGATTATTTATCAACAAACTTGTTCTCGTCTTGATATAGCTGAAATATTGCTGAGTAGACGTTAAACAATATTCAATCAATCAATCAATCATAAAGTAAACTAACTAGAAAACAGACAAGACACACAAAGGCTTTATATATTTCCTGACTTAGGACAGGCGCAAACCTGCTGCAGCGGGGTTAAACTATTTCTATTCGATCCAAACCTTCCCCTATAGCCAATGTGATGAATAAAAAAAACAATCGTAACAACAGTAAAATTCAGTTGGCAACAGGACTGAGTCATTTGTGAAAAATGAAAAATGAATATCCACTTT
>MJUU01023434.1:32950-57400 GCA_002080025.1 Modiolus philippinarum
GTAAAATTCAGTTGGCAACAGGACTGAGTCAATTGTGAAAAATGAAAAATGAATATCCACTTTCACTTTAGATACTGACAAAAGATCCAGGTACGAACCTGAAGTATTTGTAAATTTCAAGCTCTTTAGGATAGATCTGGTGTAAGAGAGACTTTTTTAAAAAATTTTGGAATATTATCTTATATTCTGACAATTATTTGGTAAAAAACGAAATTCCGAAAAATATAGGATTTTAAAAGGCGGTTCAAATTTTGGTAAATTTCCTGAAAGATTCAAAGACCACATATTTTCGGAATTATACCTAACAACCATAATAAAGTAATTTGTTTTATTTAGGACAAACATTTTCATCAATGGATTTCAAAAACATTTAATTCCAATTTAGGTAAAATTTCTGAAAGTGTTTTTGGAATTCTACCTAGCAGCTGTACTTGAGTATTTTTTTTTTCTTTAGTTTAGGACAAACATTTTCACCAATTGAATTTCAAAAGTATTTGATTTCGATTTTGGTACATTTCCATAAGTCTCAAAGACCACTCATTTTTGTTTTGGAATCCTACCCAGCAACCCTACATTCAGAATTTGATTTTATCATAGTAAATACTTTCACTAACAGGATTTCAAAAATACTATTTTCAGCCATTGAAGGTGTTTTTTCTGTTATCTATTTTTTTTTAATTGGAATATTTCCTGCAATCATCACTATTTTTGAAAATTCTATATTGAATCCAAAGTATAAGAATAGTTTAAATTAGAACAAGAATAGAATTCCTGGGTCCCCGTCGCTCATGCAATACCCTAGTATACTGTATATATAATTGAAATATTTTCAAACATTCAAGGCAGTTCCAAAATTAAACATGTGGGGATACAAAAAGGAATGACCACGACAGATGTTCCAACTTGACCAAGGTATTAGTGGAATTAACATTTGGTATAATTTTCATGAAAATCTGTCAAAATTCGTTGCCATGAGAACGCTTACAATGTAAATTTTTGGATAAAACAGACTCATTATTTTCGACAAATTCCCATAACTCCGTCAGAAAATATCGACCAAGGCTGATTTTCAAACTTGACCAAGGTATTAGTGGTATAAACATTTGCTATACATTTCATGAGAATCCGTCAAATTTTGTAGGCATGAGAGCGCTTACAAGGTCAATTTTTGGCTACAACTGTGTTGTTATTTTGGTCAAAGTCCAATAACTCCATCAAAAAGTCTCGACCGAAACTGATCTTCAAACTTGACCAAGGTATTAGTGATATAAAACATTTGGTAAAAATTTCATGAAAATCTGTTAAAATTTGTAGCCATGAGAGCGCTTACAAGGTCAAATTTTGGCTAAAACAGTGTCGTTATTTTTGTCAAAGTCCCATAATTCTGTCAAAAAATATCGACGAAGGCTGATTTTCGAACTTAACTACGGTATTAATGGAATAAACATTTGGAATAAATATCATGAGAATCCGTCAAAATTTGTAGCCATGAGAGCGCTTACAAGGTTAATTTTTGGCTAAAACCGTGTCGTTATTTTCGTCAAAGTCCCATAACTCCGTCAAAAAATATCGACTAAGGCTGATTTTCGAACTTAACTAAGGTATTAGTGGTATAAACATTTGGAATAAATATCATGAGAATCCGTCTAAATTTGTAGCCATGAGAGCGCTTACAAGGTTAATTTTGACTAAAACCGTGTCGTTTTTTTTTTTGTCAAAGTCCCATAACTCCGTCAAAAAATACCGACGAAGGCTGATTTTCAAACTTAACTAAGGTATAAATGGTATAAACATTTGGTATAAATTTCATGAGAATCCGTCAAAATTTGTAGCCATGAGAGCGCTTACAAGGTTAATTTTTGGCTAAAACCGTGTCATTATTTTCGTCAAAGTCCCATAACTCCGTCAAAAAATACCGACCAAGGCTGAGATTAACCAAGGTATTAATGGTATAAACCTTTGGTACAAATTTCATGAAAATCCGTCAAAATTTGTAGGCATGCGAGTGCTTACAAGGTCAATTTTTTGATAAAACAGAGTCATGACTTCGGTTAAAGTCCCATAACTCCTTCAAAAAGTATCGACCAAGGCTGATTTTCGAACTTGACCAAGGTATTAGTGATATAAACATTTGGTATAAATTTCATGAAAATCCATTATAATTTGTATGCATGAGAGCGCTTACAAGAAAGTGTAACGGACGGACGGACGCCCAGCATTTCTATGTCACCGCTCCGGGGCGGCGGGGGACAATAAACCTTTCAACCCATTTTATTTCCAAAATTTGTGATTGCACGCTTGGTAAATTTCCTGAGAGTCTGAAGGGCCACTTATTCATTAAATTCTGCCTCACAACCATTTATCATTCAATTCTTTTGGAAAAATAACGACTATCAAAAGTTTAATTTAATTTTTTTTTCTTTTTAGAAAGAGTATGCCCATGTATAACAACTGTTTTCTGTGTCAAATAGTGAGTGCAGGGATAGCTGTCGTTCCCGACAATCGCTTGTTATGACATGTTTGTTGATTTGATATAGATGTATAACACGTACGCAGTTGTTATATTATAGTCAGCATAAATAACACATGCTTAGTGTCACTTGACTTTTAACTTCCAAAGTTAAGCGAATAAACAAATTGAAAACTATTAAAGTGAGTCAGAAGTTTATGCAATCAAAATGCTTAGAATCATTCACCTTGACTTAATCTGCATATGCTAAAGATAAAAAGGCATTTACCCCCCGGAAATTTTCAAAAGATAAAAAGAGTTCACCTTAGTATGAAAAAGGTTTTTTTCTTACTTCAGATGAATTGGTGCAAATGATTTTAGTTATTGTGTAAATGTAATTTTCATGTCTTTGGTCTCCTCTGTTTAACTGTACTTGTTTTGCCATGTCTGTTGACTTTGATTTATATAATTAACATGTAATTTCTTATTTCTGCAGCTGTTAATCCATAACAGTCAAACTAGAAAGTTTCAAAAATTAAATGAAACATCCCTTAATAAATACATGCACTTTTCAAAAGATATAGATTGTTATAGTATCCAAGTTGCATAATGAACAGTATTTTGTAATGTTATACATATGTTTCAAGGAAAGGTACATGGGCACTTAAGATTATATATATATATATATCATCTCAAGGGTAACAAGTCCTAAAAATGACCATTTTGATAATGGTCAAGTCTGATCATTTGCCTTTTGAGTATAAAGACATTTTCAGGGTTGACACTTTTCATAATGTTCAACATAGCTGTATGAAATATGACAACTGTCATAAACTTATTCAGAAAGCCCCGAGGAAATACAGAAAACCAATACGTACTTTGATGCTGTTACGGCACATATTGTCGCCCCTGCACATATTGTCGCCGGCGACAATATGTGCAGGGGCGACAATATGTGCCGTAACAGATGCCAGTGAGTTGTTCGATGCAATCATGGATGATCATACTAGTGTAAATTGCAAGGACTATTTAAAATCAACACCACTTATAGTATTATGTCAAATATCAGACCCTTACGATGAAGACAAGGTTATCAAGTTTGTATATATTATCTCCTGACAAAAGGTTGTTTCTTACACGCAAAGGACATGTTTGGGAAGACAGCCAAAGATTATGTCAAAGAAAATGAATTAAAGAAAGTAAAAAAATTGATTGATGAAACTGAAAAAATCGATTCTGGCACAACTTTAAAAAATGTTATAAAAAGGCAAAATTGACAGTATTGTTTTAGAATGGTGTACCCTTGAGAGCGCTGAAATTAAAAAATACTGGATGTTTTTTTTTTTGTATTCAAACTTGGTTGACCATTTTAGGGATCCAAAACCAAACAAGTCAATGGTTTCGTTTTACAACAGTCATGTTTTTTAATTTATTTTACATACGAAGATATCAAGTCAAGTTAACTATGTTATCCGGTAACCATTGTGATAGTCTGATTTTTCTCTATCTGCATTTTGATAATAGTTATTAATGCTTCTATGTGCAACGCATGCAGCAATCCTAGGAACAATATCGAAACCCTCAGTCCGCTTTGCTAATTGAGGGAAGTAAGGCAGTCTTTGGATTGAGTATCGTATCTTGGAGTAGATCATATTTACACTCTTACCCCTTTTCATTGATTGTTAAACTTTTACAGCCAGTGTGCAGTATTTAAGCTATGAGAACAATTTAATCAATTCAAAATTTGTAGGAAAAAAAAGGAAAAAATAATAATGGTGCAACATTTTAATTCATGCTTCTTCTCCACGTTTCAAAAAATTTCAAAGTTTCGAAGGGCATAACCCCAGAATTACTTCAACCTCTGAACCTAATGTCAACTTGGGCTCCATATTACACTTTAACATATTACGTGTAAAGACGGTATGTTATTTCGTTCATTAGTTACCAGTAGGAAAACTTGGGATAGAAAACTAAGATGCAAAACCCGCGGCGCTAATTATCACTTCTTGATGTTGGATCTTGTGGTAATTACTGAAATCAATCTTTCCATGGCAAGTGTCCTCTTCTTGGAAATTAAACAGATTTACCAGAAATTTGCTCAAAAAGGGGGGTGACGTAAGAGTGGAGGTAATTTCCTCACATGGTACGGACAGACAAACACACGACTAAGGGTATACCTCGACACTACGTATATCTGGATATAGTAAAGATAAATGGTAAAAATGGAGCAACTAGCTTTGAAAGCCTCTGGAAAAAGGAAAATGGATAATGGTAGGTAATGCAGGCCTATATATTCCTATAAGAGGTGCTGTTTTTCTACATTTGATTGTGGCAAACAAAAGCAATTATGTTTCTTTTTTCAAAACTTGTACTATTACATTGGTATCTGTCGTTCCTAAACTCTCATTCATTTCTAGTTCATATCTATAGATAAACAATGACAGGATATGGAGTAAATATACATGAGACAAAGTTTCTATAAACACATGCTGAAACTAAGCGTTTGAACAACGCATTTATTGTTGTTCACCCAGAGGCCTTCAACAATCAGCTTTGCTCATACCTCTCAGTAAGTTAAAGGCGACCCCTTGCACCTAGATCTATGATTTCAAGATATTCTGCTCAGATTATAGCTTCGGACAAACTGTATAAAGAAATAAATATTTCACACTTAATTTGTTTTTATGGATATCATAAGTACCGATTTATCTTATTTTAAGGGAGAAGGTCAATGCTTATATCATTTTTCTTACGAATTAACTTTAGTCAGGAAGTTTGAAAAATAACATATTCGATCCATGGTCGTGTCATTTAATAAACTGCTGTCTTACATATTAAAGCACGAACACGTTCGAGTTACCTTGTTAAAAAATCATTTATTAAGAACCGTTGTTGGACTTAATTATAGGAATATATATATATATTTATATAGTTTTGAATTTTAGAAATAGCTTTTAAGAATGTATATCGATTTTCATGTATTTATATATATATAAGCCGGTTGTAAATTGGGGGTAATAACAAAATTACCGAACAGAGTGGCCAAGAGCCGAAGTCCGAGAGACAAAAAGACAAATCAGGTGGAAACCAGCGAAAAAATTGTCGACCGCAATGGTCCTGACTTGCTACAGGCATTTCAACAGAAATCCTTGGTAAAACGGTTTTATGGCGCGCCAATCCATTTCCCTTCCCGGTAGTGTCCGGTAGCAACTCAACGACAATCGCTATTAAATGGCCGAAGACAGTTTAAAGAACTGATCATCTCAGTATTAAGTAAAAACAATTTTGAATCAGAGAGAGTTCGGACTGAAATTTTTCCACAAGGGACTGATATCTATTTAAACAGTTTTTGATGATCGTATGAGACGAACTTTTTTGAAGACTCGATTAATGAGGCGGTCATGGAGATAACTAACGAGAAAGTTTGCATAATTAGTGCTAGCTCTTGCGTTACGAATCTACTCTCAAACATATACTCGGTAAGCAAAATTTGGAATATTACTGCCCATTTTAGGGAAGACGTCCCCTTTTGTCATGAATTAAAGAATCGAGACTACCATTTTCGTCAATTTAGGATGTTAGGACAAAAAAGATGTAGATCTAGTGGTTTCTGTTGTTTCCTTCATCCCTTATGTGATGAAATATTGATGTGATTTATTTAGCAAGAGATGCATTATTAATTGAAAGAACATCATCAATATTATAGTAAGTGAAAACAGAACGAACAATCCATGGACAATGGCAACATCGGACACACCAAGAAACTAGGACACCACTTAAGTACGGGAAAAAAAAACAAAAAAAAACAAAAACAAAAACGAAGACACACATACAGATGAACAACACGGACCCAATAAAAACCATGGGTGAGATCAGGTGTACCGGTAGAGTAAGCATCTCCTGCTTCTTGTAAGACAGGAGTTTTGGTAGGGTAAGGATAGTTTGTACCAAAGGGAATGTTATTCCTTCTGTTTTCTATTGTAGTTGTTTGCTACTCGAAACAGACCCAACTGATGATTAAAAAAAAATTAAAAAAAAGTAACAAGAGGCTCTCAAGATCCTGTATCGCTCACCTGGACCATGGCTGACATAGATAAAAGGCATTTCCAATAGGAAAAACAAAACATAAAATTTAGCAGAATACTTTTTTTTTCTAAAATTACAGTATTCTTGTTTGGTTTCCATGGCAACCGAAAAATGCACCATCCATTACAACCCATAACAGAACACCATTCAAAAAAAATTTTGGCAGGGGTTCCCATTTTAATCAAGTTTCTGAGAAGAAGATCTTTGAATGTAATTTCCATAGGGTCCAATGTTAAAACTATGTTCCCCGCTGGCGGCTATCTTGGATTAGGTAATGACTTGCCGGATACATTTTTTGGAAGGGACCATCTAAGGATCATTGTGACTAAGTTTGGTTATAATTGGAATGGTAGTTTCTGAGAAGAAGATCTGTGAATGTAATTTCCATAGGGTCCAATGTTAAAACTATGTTCCCCGCTGGCGGCCATCTTGGATAAGATACGGACCTGTCGGATACCTTTTTGGAAGGGACCATCTAAGGACCATTGTGTCCAAGTTTGGTTATACTTGGACTGATAGTTTCTGAGAAGAAGATCTTTGAATGTCTTTCCCATAGGGTCCAATGTTAAAACTATGTTCCCCGTTTGCGGCCATCTTGGATGAGGTAAGGACCTGTCTCGGATACCTTTTTGAAGGCACCATCTAAGGACCATTGTGTTTAAGTTTGGTTATAATTGGACTAGTAGTTTCTGAGAAGAACATCTTAGAATGTCTTTTCTCTAGGGTACAATATTAAAACTATGTTCCCCGCTGGCGGCCATCTTGGATAAGGTACGGACCTATTGGATACCTTTTTTGAAAAGACCATCTAAGGACCATTGTGACTAAGTTTGATTATAATTAGTGGTAATTTCTGAGAAGATCTTTGAATGTAATTTCCATAGGGTCCAATGTTAAAACTATGTTCCCCGCTATCGGCCATCTTGGATTAGGTACGGACTTGCCGGATACCTTTTTTGGAAGGGACCATCTAAGGACCATTGTTACTAAGTTTGGTTAAAATTGGACCGATAGTTTCGGAGAAGAAGATCTTTGAATGTAATTTCCATAGGGTCCGATGTTAAAACTATGTTCCCCGCTGGCGGCCATCTTGGATTAGATACGGACCTGTCGGATACCTTTTTTGGAAGGGACCATCTAAGGACCATTGTGTCTAAGTTTGGTTATAATTGGACTGGTATTTTCTGCGAAGAAGATCTTTGAATATCTTTTCCATAGGGTCCAATGTTAAAACTATGTTCCCCGCTGGCGGCCATCTTTGATTAGGTACGGACCATGCCGGATACCTTTTTTGAAGGGGACCACCCAAGGACTATTGTGAGCAAGTTTGGTTCCAATTGGCCCAGTGGTTTCAGAGGAGAAGATCTTTGAATGAAAAGTTTACGACGGACGGACGGACGGACGATGGACGGACGGATGACGGACGCCAAGTGATGGCAAAAGCTCACCCTGGCAACATAATGTAGTCAAATGGAGACTCGTATAAACAAAGGATAAAACAAATTGAGAGATGAACACAAAGCACTTGCGCTTTGGGCTTGATAAAAATAGCAGAAATGTCATTTTTATTCATTTTAGAACTATTCAAAGGGAATACAAAAGTATACATATATCTTCATTTGCAACAGTTAAAGACAGTGGAAATAATGTTCGAGTCGGTTATTGGAAATACAAATGTCCTCTTAAGCAGTCCACAAACATAGTTACTGATCCCAAATCATTCGGACGGTACTCTGTTTTCTTGTCAGCCATTTCTCTGTTGATTTCTTCAAGAATAGCCACCAAGTCACATCTAGAAGAAAACAAAAATCTTTTACAGAGAAATTACATCATTATTTAACCAGCCTAAGGAAAGCTGTTAATGTGACAGGAAACCGGGTTTTGTTCCATTGCTTGTTTTTTTTTCCAAGTATTTGTAGCGTATTTGTATCATATGCTTTTACTCCTTATCCCTTCATTGCTTATTTTACTCATTGGTAAACCGTGAATATCTGAAACGTACGCATGGTTTGATCTCCAACGTCTAACCTACATTTTTGAAAATTTACAGAAAATCGTTGGAAGCGATATCCTTATGTTACAAAAGCATATATACATGTATAAACGGCAGATGTTTGACGTAAAAAAAGGCTTAATCCAATAATTGGTAGTAATTATCAAAAAACAAGTATTGTACACGCTAATTAATCAGCAAAAAATAGAAATTGATGAAACACCAAACACATCTCTTAATATATGTGCAATTTATTTCAAAAGAAAAGTGATAATACCCACTTTTTCATACTCTTCCAATCGTTTAGATTTCATCTGCACTGATGAGACATAAGTTGTCAAAATGCGCATATGCAGAAAATAAATTCACAGTAATTTCGGTATTTAGTTATATTTTAACTGTAGAAGGTTTGCTCTGTTTTAATGTCGTCCCCTATTTGCAGATATCAGGATTAAATATGACAAAGTTCAAAAACTGGTATATTTTTACATAAAATATCAAAAAATCAATATCAAAACACTGTGCAAATCTCTGATATATGTACGAATAATCTGCACTGTCTCTAAAACTGTAAGTTTGCTTTTGACAAATGATGTACAAATTTCCATCATTAGATAACAAATTATTGGCAAAATAATGTTTGTTGTAATTGTAATACTAAGAACAAAACTCCAAACTTATTTTTGTGACTCTTGATTTTCACTGTATTGAAAAATTACTTAATTTTGTTCAAAACTAAGGAGTGTCTCCCTCTTGCATAAGCTCTGTCCTTAGCTGATTTTGGCTTTTCTATTCAGATCATATTGGTAATTTGTTCTCTATCAGAGTTTTACACATATTTCGGTTAATGGATTTCCAAATGTTTTGATTTCAGATGTGCACGAAGAGACAAGTTGTCGAAACGTGCAAATGAAGAAACTAAATTCACAGTAACTTCGGTATTTTGTTATTTAATATCAAAGTATCTGTAAATATCGTTTCTACAGATGGTTATTTCGAAAACTCATGTCTCTTCAGTGCAGATAAAGTCAAATCACTTGATAAATCGACTTATCTTTTGAAAGCTGTTCTTTCTTTATTTCCTGAGCGTGGAAGAGCTAAGTCAAACATAACATGTTTCTTTTTCAATTGTATACAGCTAGAGTGTTTTATCATTTCCAGTGTAGACATAAGTCTCTGAAATATTTATCTGAAGAAATAAGCTTTATGTCTATAGGAGTCTAGGATGATGTTTATTTCGCTGAACTTGATTACTCTTTATTCAGGGGCCGACTCCGACCTACCGTTGGGTGTAGGGTTTTCGGTTTTCTCACCGTTCATTGAAGATCTTATGGTGGCTTTGAGTTGTTATTACTCCCCTTTGGGTCGTTGTCTCTTTGACACATTCCCCGTTTCCCTTCTTTTTTCTATTTTCTGAAATTTTTGTATTCGTTGGTTTTTTTTGTCAGTCGAAAAAAAAATGCCAACTAGTCCAGAGTACGATTCCTTTATTATCTGTAAAATTACTAGCAAGAATACTAGTATACAAAAAAAGTAAATTGTGTTTTTGCAAAGTAAACAAACAAACAAATAAAAACAAATGCACGGTTGACAACAGAAGTTATACTTTCTGACACGCTGGACAAACTTCAATAAAAAAAAACTTTCATTTTAGACTTAAGGTAAATATTTGATAAAAGTATTGACTTACGCCTTATATTTGTCCTGTAAATGCTGACAGAGAAGGTTTAGGTAGAACGACCCTGTCTTCTCCCCTTTAGGGTTATATGCCAAATAACCAGGTAATGTTGAATATCCACAAAGGAAATCTGTTTCATTTATTAAAGGTTGCTTAGATTCCTGGCTCTTTTCACCTGAAAGAGATTCATGAGAGGGATGGAGCACTTGACCTGCACTTAAGAATTGAATGCATTATTTGGAAGTTTCAGTGGGGTATGAAAGTGTTGACCGAAGCACATTTCTAATGAAGCGCGGTAGCGCTTCATGTTGAAAATGTGCGCCCGGTCAACACTTTCATAATCCCTATGAAACTTCAAAATAATGCATTCAATTCTTATAATTACATAACCTATCAAATTGACGGAATTCAAATGAATATGCATGAAATGTAATTATTTGAAATTTGGTAGTTATCATGAATAACAAGATAAAGGCTTTAAATTAGTGATGCAACGCCGAAATTGCAATACATTACGTTGTATATCTCGACCTTTTGATGAATTATTAAAAAAAATTATTTCGTTATGTCCGTCCAAAATAATAGTGTCTATTTTATCTCTGAGTTAAGTAGTTAACGAGTACTCAAATCAGATTGCACAAGATTTAACATATGAATTTCAAAAAAAGTTAAATGGTTAACAAATTAAAGAAATTTTGAACTTTATTTTTTAATTTTTTTTCTGTTGTAATATGATAAAGTGACTACAACTAAATCTGAAAATGAATACCAAACAACAACCACTAAATGAACTGCTTTACAGAAATTGCCTAATCATATTAAGACCTGTTCCTTTGTATTCCGAAAGTGAAAAAAATTATATGAGCATACTTCAAAGAGATTTTAGATCCTTTTAAGTATGGAAAATCAACATTATGGAGCTATGTTTAAACCATATCCAATTTGTTTTTTGACATAATTTAGTGATGTAATTTGCACAGTTTCACTTACCTTCATTTTCAATGTTACATGACTGGAAGAGAAATATTTTTGGTTTCCCAGCCAGATCTGGACAAACATCTGACTTGAACATTTTTATCTGCGGTCCTAACATCAAGTCATAGCCGTCAGAACCATACATTCTAGTTGATGTACCATGACTTGAAATGATACATACAAAGCAATCATATTTCTTATGATCTGCTTTAGCCATAGCAGTTATCTCCCTTTCTATTTCCCATTTCTTTAAATTTTCTTTTCGAATAACTTTAAAACCTATTGTTGACATTAGGCTTTCAAGTCGTTCTGTAAAACAAAATTCAAAATAGTTATGTGTTATTTATTGGAGGTATAAAAATGGCAGTGGAATACCAAAGGAAAAAATTACAAGAAGGAACAAAGAACAAGATTACATTAACCAAAGTCAAGAGACAAAGCAAAAGCAAGAACAGCAGAGGACGGAAAACCAAAGACACTTCACAGCCACAAAACCCACAAACACTACAAATATAACACTGAAAACTAAAGTACTAATAGTGTGAACTCTAAAAAACAGAGTGACACCAGTAGCTCCGAAAGAGTAAGTTTGTATTGTCCTTCATACAGCAACCGTCAAAAAGTCAGTGAGGGATTTATGGTTCTGAAAGATCGATCTGTTAAGTAGCTAATATGTTCAATAATGTCATTTATTAACCCCTAGTCAAAACCAATTAAAAATCCAAGGTTCATGTTATTTCTCCAACTCTCAAACAGTACTGAGGTGAAAAATTGAAAGCTTATGTAATTTTGTGTAGTATTCAGAAAATCACAAGGACAGATCAGCACTATTCTACTTCCTTCATTAATCTTACCGGCATAATCTCTAAGAAAAAAAACAACCATATTAAAATCTATTATTAATATGTTTCCTTTGATATTCAAAATTATAAGACTCCCCCAACAAACTCAAGATATAAATATTACACTCGTTGTCTATTCATTTTACTTCGTTGTAGAATTTTTTATTTATTTTACGAAATGATATGGAGTAAATGAACACCATAACACACATGTTTGCTCCAAATGCAATAAATTTAAATGAGCTATACGGCCATTTCGGAAATTCTTTCCTATAGGGTCTGTAAGTCTCGCTCATCCTTGAAACTTCCGGGCACATAAATTGTACCCGGAAGTTACATTTTTAACAAACACACATGACGTTTCAAACGAAAATTTGAACGTCATAATTATAAGACGTCATTTTTTGGCGGGAAACGTTTTCAAATTTCAATTTTATCGTGAAATCACGGTGTCACATGACGAGACTTACAGACCTTATTGTACTGCAAAGTTTCCAATATTTTTGATAACCAACAAAAAAGGAATACACATTATTTTTTTTTCGAAATGGATATACAGAGCATTCAATTATTGATATATGTTATATTAAAATATTATTGCACTTTTATGGTTTTAAAGTTAGTCACGTTATGTCTTGTATTCTGTGGTATTTACATCTTCAGTCCAGATTTCTGGTATTGCTAGGTATGCTGGTTCGAAATACCACATTTTTGTGTAATACTGGAATTATTCCGGCAGTTTTTTACTTCTTTTTGGATAAAATGCACTGGGTAAGAACATCTGCAGCACCTAACTGACCCCGGGTAACAGACCTATCACAATGGAGTACTGATCGTGACAGAATAAACACCACGGTAGAAAAACAAGAGGTTGTTTATATACTTGGAAATTCTGTTCGCCGGAAAATATGATTCTGATGTCTACAATCAAAATATTTGTTTAAAGTGTTTATTTTTGTGTAGGTAAATTAGAAAGCGCAAGATATTTGGTTCTAAAAATAATTTTATTTCGCGGAAGAAAAAACAAGAGGCTTTCAAGAGCCTGTATCGCTCACTTGGGCCACGGCTGTCGGACATCTTGAATAAAGCACAGACCTGAAAAACAATTTTTTTGCAGGGGCCACCTAAAGACTATTTTTGCCGAGTTTGTTTCCAATTGCCTTGTTTCAGAGAAGATCTTTGAATGTGTTTTCCAAAAGGGTCCAATGTTAAAACTATGATCCCCGCTGGCAGCCATCTTGGATATCGCCTGGACCTGAAAAACAATTTTTTGCAGGGGACCATCTGAGGACTATTTTGGCCAAGTTTTGTTTCAATTGGCCCAGTACTTTCAGAGGAAAAGATCTTTGAAAGTGTTTTCCCATAGTGTCCAATGTCAAAAATATGATCCACGCTGGCAGCCATCTTGGATATAGCACGGATCTGAAAAACAATTTTTTTGCAGGGGACCATCTAAGGACTATTGTGGCCAAGTTTGGTTTTAATTGGCCCAGTAGTTTCAGAGGAGAAGATGTTTGAAAGTGTTTTGCCATAGGGTCCAATGTTAAAACTATGATCCCCGATGGAGGCCATCTTCGATATAGCACGGATCTGAAAAACAATTTTTTTGTAGGGGACCATCTGAAGACTATTGTGGCAAAGTTTGGTTTCAATTGACCCAGTAGTTTCAGAGGAAAAGATCTTTGAATGTGTTTTCCCATAGGGTCCAATGTTAAATTAATGATCACCGCTGGCAGCCATCTTGGATATCGCCTGGATCTGAAAAACATTTTTTTTGCAGGGGACCATCTAAGGACTATTGTGGCCAAGTTTGGTTTTAATTGACCCAGTAGTTTCAGAGGAGAAGATCTTTGAAAGTGTTTTGCCATAGGTTCCAATGTTAAAACTATGATCCCCGCTGGCGGCCATCTTGGATATAGCACGGATCTGAAAAACAAATTTTTGCAGGAGACCATGTAAGGACTATTGTGGCCAAGTTAGATTTCGATTGGCCCAGTAGTTTCAGAGGAGAATATCTTTGAAAGTGTTTTGCCGTAGGGTCCAATGTTAAAACTATGATCCCCGCTGGCGGCCATCTTGGATATAGCACGGATCTGAAAAACAACTTTTTGCAGGAGACCATCTAAGGACTATTGTGGTCAAGTTTGATTTCAACTGGCCCAGTAGTTTCAGAAAAGAAGATCTTTGAATGAAAAGTTTACGCCGAACGGACGACGGAAGGACGACGGACGAAAAGTGATGGCAAAAGCTCACCCTGGCTATAGCCAGGTGAGCTAAAAAGAAATGTGTTACTCATAAAAAAATATTCAGAGGAAAACTGGCCTTTTGAACAGTTGCAATAAACACAATAGTAGGTGATGTGTACGGCAATATTGCTTAATTGTCCATGTTTTTTTTTATTTTTCTTCCGTAGTGCGACAGTATTTTACCAGCAGACTAGGCTCCTTTAGCAAGCCGGCAGATTAGCGGCGAGCTCTCTTTGACCCTTCTTTCAAAATTACGTTTTGTTATATGCTTTTTCTTTTCCAAGATAGTGGTCATTGAGTTAGTAGTCTGCCTGCATTGGGTTTTATTCGCATGTTTATGATACTATCTTTCAAAATTGCGCATTGTCATATTCTTTCCTTTCAAGATTGTGGTCATGGAGTTAGTAGTCTATCTGTATTGGAATTTATTCGTATGTTTACTAAACTGTAGGGAAACGGGACAGATAAAGGGGTGGTTTGGTACCCATAAACCGGTTTAACCCTACCGTTAGCTTTTGCTAGTGACGGTACCAATTCCGGCTGTCCCGAGTTCTTATTGTTGTTTAAGTTTGTCTTTTGTCTTATTTGAGATTTTACTGTGTAATTCCCTAACAGATTGTGGTATGTGATTATAATTTCAAGCCATTGCAGGTGTTTCCTGTTGTCCCTTTTATTTCATTTAGACCATTAGAATGATATGGCCCGCGCTCTCGGCTCCGGTCATATCATTTCTATACCAAACAATGATTAACGATATTGCGGTTATACATTAATCAATTTTAGTTTTTCGTACTTAAGTTTTTCATGTTGTCTTGTATATCATACTGTAAAATTTTAGTTTTTTCTTCGTCAGTGATGTTTGTGCTACCGATTTGTCCCTGTGATTGTTTCAATACTATAGAGGTTTACAAAAAGCTTCTCAAAATTTCAACGTAGTACTGTTTTAGGGTTAGAGAAGTAACATGTACTATAGATTTCATTGTTTTTGTCTAAATGTTAGAAAATGATATCAATCAATCCGCTACCAAAAAGACCTTTCAAAACACTATATGCCTCACTGATATTGTGGCGCGTGTCGCTAGCGAGACAGGACATGCTTACCCTTCCGGAGCACCTGATGTCACTCCCGGTTTTCATCGGAGTTCACACTATGAGTGCCTTAGTTCTTAATGTTGTCTTTTTATTTCCCCGCATTGTAGCTGTCTCACATCCTTGTTTTGTCTTTGTTTTTCTCTGTTGCCGTTTTTGTCATGTCTTTGGACTTCGATTTGTGTGGTCATCGCCTGCCTTGTTTCGTCGGTAATCTACTGCCGTTGACTTACTATTATAATTTTATAATTAGTTTATGATTATAGCACTTGTTTTGTTGGTTCGAAAATATATAAGTGATAGATGACAAAATGCACAGAAATGCATAAATGCACTCACTTAGTTTATTTTGCTCTAAAATGTATATTCAAGTAAATTTATGCCACTTACTGACGTCATTTTCAGCGCCCGGTCTGAGAGATAATTTCTTACTTTTAGGACACCCAGGTACTTGATAAAATTCGTTGTTGCTTATTAGCAAACAACAGCCTGAATGAAAAAAAATATACTTCAACGTAATTCATAACGAATATTTGTTTGTTTCGAATAAATAAGCTTTAAACTTGAATAATCTAATACCAAAGCAATCGTTAAGTTGAGTTACTGCAGATTGTTTGATGCAGATAAAATTTTAAAAATGTACTACAAAAACATTCATTTGTATAAAAGCTGATCAAAAACGAATTACAACTAGATTTGCAATTGCGAGCAAAAGCCGATGTCATCCCAGACAACTAATTCGATGATTCAACCTTATCCACGTCCTCAAAGTCTACTTAGAAATAAATTTTCGTTGTAATCGGAAAATGTTGAAATTTTTACGTATTTCGGTAGCTATCTTGGAAATGGGGGTCATTTTGAAAATTTCAAATGCACAGCATGTAATATCAGATGGTGGACTAACTGTGTGCAAAGTTTTGAAATCATTACTTTTTCTTATTACTGACTTTTTAGAACATACCTTTACAAGAACGCTACTCAAAGCACTGTGAAGATAGGCATAGGAATACCGAAGCAAAAATGAGGAATGGGGAAATTCCAAATTGAAAAATAAAAAATCACGGTAATTCATATCCAACATGAATGAGGCAGAATTTGATGAACTTAAGTGTTGGCGCACAATGTTAGATTAATTCTGAAATTAAACTTTACCAACATTATTAAAATTTGTGAGTATGCAGATGGTCATTTAGACAAGTATTTTCTTTAGTGCAGATAAAATTGAAAAAAATTGGAAGATCAATTCATTTTTGGGGGTCGGACAGAGAATAATTTCCATAAACGTAGCAACAACATAAGTAAAGGACAAGACTTTTGAAGAATCAAGTAGAAAATGTTTCAATGCGATAAACTTGTTTCATAAAGTAAATTTGACATATAACACTACTGATATATCTCCATCAACAATAACTGGATTTGTTTCTTATAACTTGAGAGTTAAGAATAAACAAAACAATTACTATGAAATTTTGATCAATTGTAGTGTAAATTATCATCATGTTGTGTCTCTAATTCTTTGCTGTTTCCGAAGTTGCCTTTGTCCTTGGATTATTCGTTTTAAATTGACGGTTCGATTCCACTTACTTTACAAACAACTGGAATTAAGATTTGAATCAACCTTACCAATAGGTTTCGATCTAAGTATATACTGAAATCCGTCTGTAAAATCTTGATACTGTCTGACCATTATGTCTATTTCTATACGTGAATATTGACCATCCTCTAACGTCTGCAACTTCCGAAACAATTCATGCATAAAGCCTAGTGCTTCCGAATATTTCTCGTCTGACTTTAATTGCTCAATTTGATCAAGTACTGCTTTTGCATCTGTTAATGGTAGTCTTGATGTTCCAAGGTGCAACTCAATCACCTGCCGCTTCTTTGAGTCATTATTTTTCTCCTTTTTACCTACAGAATATCAAAAATGAATACCAAGTATTGTTTTGCAACGGTACGGACTGATTTGTTAGTTAAAACGCTAGGATAAGCACAAGTATAATATACTGAGCTGTCGGCATTATATATACATGAAAGTACTATTAATTCAATCTTGAATTGTTTTACAAAAAGCCAATATCATTACTAATTGATATTTGATAAATTAATCAAAACTGTTTTCTAAAAATAATACTTACCCTTGCATACAATAAATAATTACACAAAAGGTTAAGTCTTAGATGTCAAATGCTGATGTATATCTGTCATGCTATGAAATTCATATAACCTGATTAATAACTACCATTAAATGTTTTGAAGTAGTTATTGCAATGACTCTTAGAAGATACTAAGCAAAGTTTAGACATGTCCCAAAATCCTTATACCTAATTGAATAAATTTAAACAAACAATATTCCATAACACTTTTGAAATATTGTAAAAGATGAACAAATTTTAAGGTACCGATGTATCATTACATAATAATATTTTGCAAAATGTAGAATCAGTGGCGGATCCAGGGGGGGTTGGGGCTTAGGTTGGAAAATATTTAAAATTCCTAGGATTTTTTTAATGGGTTCCGGGTCCCCTCCTACGAAAAATACGGAGAAATTATGGGTCGGGCCTCCCCTTAGCAGAAAGTATGGATCCGCCACTGAGAATGCAAGTGCTTAGTGTATACAACATGTGAATACGCTAGGTTAAAATGATCGTCATACACTGTTTACTTTTTATAGATTGATCAGTATGTAAATGAAATATGAACTTTTTCATTAATATGCACAATACGAGATTTTCCGTTTAATTATTTTTCACTGAGAAATTTTTTTCCCATAAAACCATAAAAATCAAAACATTTTTGGCAAGGTGCGATATATATAACAATGTAGTCCAAATTTTCCAAACATCCACTGAACTGTTTTAGTTGGTCAAAATCGTATTAGCATCGACACACATTTTGAATATTACCACTCTTGAAATTGAATCATAAATTTGATGTTATTCAGATACAAGTCTGCATTCATTTCATGAAATGAATATATTAAGCAAACAAATAGTTTCATAATATCAGGGTAGGTTCCACCGCTACACGTTCCGAGTCAATCGTGTTCGTCTTCAACAGATAAAAAATGTATCTCGAAAGTCTCGTATTGGTCCCAATAAATATATTTGAAATGTGACAATGAAGAATTATATGTTACATATTGACATGCGACAAAAAAGTAACAAAAACATTGCATGATATGAATGAAGGCTAACTAAAATGAACTTCTATAGATCTACTAGAAAAAAATATATAATACAATTGTACGTGTAAAAAGTGATGACAAAGGATGCAATATAAGAATGTGATGTAAATGAAATACATAAGGCAAGAAATGAAGTAAATTTTGAAAGCTGATGTATCATTTAGAGATAGCATGAAAATGTAAGGTTCCACTTTTAGCCTTTAAGCTTTTTCCACAATTATACTTCGAAACACTGGGTGATTTAATTACAAAAAATGAATAATTTATGCTTACAAGAAAGTGAATGATGGATATCGAGATTAGCGTATGGTTGTAGCTTGTGTGTACTCATTTGATATGAATACTCCAATTTTTCAGATGTTTGCCTTAAAGATATACCGGCAAATTGACATGAAAAGGATTATTTTATTTATATGACAACCTTTTAATTTTTTTTTTTTTTTTTTTGGTTTGATCTGCACTGAGGAGACATAAATTGTCGTAAAGCGAATATACAGAAAGAAAATTAACAGTAACTTTGGTATTTTGTTATTTAATCTGAATTTAAAAGCATAGTATGCAGTTTTACATTCTACAGGTTAATTACTTCTTGAATTCTAACAATAATCAATATTGATGAACACCATGGTAATTTTTTCTAGGAACTCTTTATATAATAATGTTGTGTTTTACATTGACTTTGCGAAAATAGGACAAACGTGCTCGACCCGAAGGAGAGAACGAAAACATTGGAAATCCACAATTTCCAAAAAAAAGTTTAAAATGATTGAAACCAAATGAAATTGGAATAATCAGTAATATCAAATATCCCTAAAGACAAAACTACGATCGAGGGAGTTAAAACTTAGGTTTTAGAATTTACATAAAAGATAAGAGTTATAAACAAATTGTCCACAAACGATCTAATCTCATTTGTACTCTCCAACAGTAGGCAGATCAGTTTTACACTACATAGATTGGTGCGTGAAAATGTATAGATACTATCTATACATGTTTAAAATTTGGGATTTTTCATTATTTCGTTGTTTGATTACAACTTCTGGTGGACTGTTACGTATCAACGATATCACCAAACAAGGCGTTTAAAGTACAACGGTGCTGATCAACAAATGATACTTTGATAAATGTGCACTCTGTACTGTTCAGAAATTTTATAAAATCCTGATTCTATCTATAGCTAAGAAGTGCGTAACATTGGGGCACTCTAGAATATCGGTAGTCTGCTGTACCTTAGATTAGTGCTTACCTTAATTGCTTGCTTCATAGTACATGCATTTACATTACCAAAGCTGTTGATGATTATATGTAGACACAATTTAAAGTTGCATATATACTTTATCATAATCTATTTAAGTGATAAGTCTATTTTGTAATGACTGAACGCCAAAATAGCATTTCCATGACTCTTGATTCTAGTAAGGTAAGATCTGTAACAGATTTTCACAAAGGCTTGTAAACAATGTCGTTAAATCGTTATTAATCGTTATTATTTAATTGAAATTCGTATACCGGTATGTCTTGTGCATCAAATCCATTTGATGCATCCTGTAAGCAAGAACATTTACTTTTGACTGATATAATAATAAGTAGAGTAATATTTCAAAATTCCTTACCCCATTATTGCAAATTCCAATATCTACCTTGCTCTTTCACCACTAAAGTCACTCTCATCCATTTTTCGTCATTACATTTGGCGGTGAATGAGGGAATTTACTGATAATACGCTAAGATTTTAGATTTTTATTGTTTTGGCCGAAAAAAAAATTCTTGAGAAAACTAAAACATAATATGCATAAAACCTGTGTCTTATCCACTTTTATGATGTCAGTAGATGAAATAAATGATTTATCAACAAAATAAACAACAGCTGAATGGAGAACAACAGAGTACTATATACTTGCGAATGAGAAAAATCCTTACAAATGTGTTCATTTATTTTATTTCTTGTTTGAAAATCATGCATATAATTTGTAAACGTAATCTTAAATCTAAAACGTATTTTTTTATTATGTAATTGAATTTTACTTTCTCTGACAGGAAACATTTGTTTGCAAGGACTTTTCTCATTTAACCATACCAAGTAACACTCTTTTGTATACGTTGATTAAAAAATCTAAATTATAAAAAAAAAAATACCAATTAGTTGTACAAAGCAATGGTAAGCAAAAGTGAAGGGTGTTGAAATGTGTTAACTAATATGTACAGGGCAGTAGTTATGAATACTACTAAAACAAATTTCCTAAACCTATATCAGCCCAAGGGACACTAAATATATGTAAGAACATGATAATCCCCTTCTTCGTGAATAAGTACGAGCTTTAGCGAGTACTTATTACGAAGAAGGGGATTATCATGTTCTTACATTTTTAGAATATTGTAAATAACTCAAGATTTAATTACAATAATCAAACATTATAGACACACAATAGATAGACTAATTTAGCCCAATTTAAGTTCACCCTTGCATGCCATAATTGGAGTAAATAAGGTCTATAGAAAACTGTGAAAGTGATAAAACGGATGCTATATAAATATTATTATATAGAGTTACTAGTATTCATTATGGAAGGAATGTTTATAGCTTACAGAAGTTAAAGGAGATAATTTTCATACTGTCTTATAGTTTTATATTATATTATGGATCCCTAGGCTTAAAATGTGCTTGCTACAGTGGGTATTTTCTCTTTTTATTCATTTTTTTCTTTTTTTATGGTTTTGGCGGAGGCTGATTTCCCTATTTGATGATTACAAGATCCTGATGTTATGGATATAACTGGATGACGTTTTTGATATCTTATTCTGCACAAAATTTTATGAACGTTACCAAAATGATGATTTAAACCCGAAACGACATTTGTATCCTACAATTCTTTTTCCTTGCTCTTTTTTATTATAGTAATGATTACACCCCTTCATCTATTTTTGCCTTATTTTTATGTAAATTATACTGAGCAGTCAATTTACTGTTTGAAAATATTACATGTATAATATTGGCTTTTGAGTGAATGACAACTTCTTATTTTACAGATTATCGCCTTACAATCTAAATGAAATGCGTCAAGCAGTTTCAAGCTATTGTCCCTAACATGTAAAATACAAGAGATAATCCTTTAGTGAGAAGATGATTTCTTATGTTCTTCAGAAATAAGACAGCTGAAATCCTATTATCTGATTGGTCTACAGCACTGTACTATATTCTAAAATAGAGGAGTTTTTTATGGTTTTATGAAAATGGCAAAAGAATTATGAAAAATTGTGCTGAGTGTGTAATTAAGTGATAATAAATGTATTGTGCTGAGAGAAATGTAAAAAATCAACTATTAAAAACAATCATATCGGTTTTTACTGTTTTCTTGTTTGTCTTTTACCCTTTTCCAATTATTTTTATTCAAAGGAATTTGACATCAAAATAAATCTGCTTCATATTTAGATATTGATAGACAAAAATTTGCTGACCAAAGAAATTGTAAACTTTCTCTGTGTTAGCATTCCTGCATATTCCAATAATGGAGTCAATATATTTCTTTCAGTCTAATATAGATATCAGTATTTTTCTTGTCAGAAATTCATCTTTGATCCATATGGAGTCAAATCAAAGACATGAAATATCTAGTTTGAAGATTTCACTCGGTCTGTTCAATAAATTCAATTTCAATTAGGTTTTAAATCTTTGGTTCCTGTAAGATACAATGACTTCAAGAATACATCACAGGTAATTTGTGTCAGAAGAAAATTATGAAATGTTTGCTCTACCCAAAGCGGACACCTGATCCAACTTTTTTGCTCTGTTTTGTTTTTCCGTTTGTCAAATAGCTTCTTTTTTTTATAAATTATTAGTTTTTATCATTTTTTCCCATTATTTCTTTTGTATCATGCAATATATTTTTACCTTTCTAGCAGTATTGCTACACCTGTATCGTGCCAAAAAAGTGCATTTTAAAGGGAACGTTTATGTATAATTTCCGAAACATTGCAACAATGGTATATTTTCATTTATTCCAAATGGTTACTTGGTTTTCTTTTTTTTTCGATTTAGCAGGATTATGTTTGACAGATAAGAAGGTTTTTCCATTTGATATTTTCAGGTTCAAATCCTGAATTGTTAGCAATGCAAAGATGTGTCCCTCTTGTATTTATTACATATTTGTATTTTTACTATGTTGATTTTAATTAGCTGAGTATAATATAATTACCTATTTGGCTTGTTGTTGGCTGTTTTTTCTTCTTCTGATCACTCTTCATTGTCCCATTTTCCTAAAATGATACAGATACTAAAGTGAGACAACACTGAGAGAAAAGTTGTGCCTTACTAATGTAGTCTGAGTTTTATTTTCTTTGTTAAGTTAAGAATGATATACGTTAATTGTTCTCTTTAAGCAGATTTTAGGCATTATTTTATTTTTCTCATAAAAATTTCTTTTGTTGCCATCTACAGATTCTGAAAGGTTTTTCTGTTTATGCAGAAGTTGTCATTTTGATGCATGATCTTAAAAAATATCGATTTTTACCTGCATGAGAGAGAAAAATTGTCATTATGTAAAGAACTCTGAATCATTTCAACATTTTGCTACTTCGAACGTTGAAACATCAATACATGAATGTTTGAACGTTTATATATTAAAAACACAATTTTTTTAATGTAATATTGTACATCACATTACGAACGATTATGAGAGATAATCGAAAAAAATGATAAAATTGAAAAATATTATTTTGCATCGGACTGTATATACAAATATTCACTTTTATATGGTAATTCATGCTTTTACATTAAGATGTTTTATTAAAGATATGAAGATTTGATATCTAAATATGGCGTTACTGGCAAACAGCTTATTACTATGGGCATTTCTAATCCTCTTTTTAACGTAAATGTTGTAAAAAAACCCAGAAACTGATTAAAGATCCAGAAAAGCTGGGACGTAACTTATATTCTTTACGTAAGGGGGACATCGACAAGATACTCTGCTTGCACCCGTTAAATTAGCTTTGAGATCTAGTGACCTGAAAATTTTACACACGCACTGGTACCGAGATATTGACATATATGATGATTCTTGACCAAAACTTTCGGGAAATTTTGAGCTTGATTTTTCTCCTGTAGTGCGACAGTGTTTTACCAGCAGACTAGGCACCTTGAAGTAGCCGGCAGCTTAGCGGCGAGCACCCTTTGACTCATCTTTCAAAAGATGGAAACAAAATGGAACTCTACCAAATAGTGATAAACTTATTTCTATTTTCAATGATAATAGCAGGTACATTGACGATATCCTTACCATTGACAATCCCCAGTTTTTAGCTTATGTCGACACCATTTACCCACAACAACTGAAACTTAATAAGTCAAACAATGATTCTAAATACTGTCCTTTTCTGGATCTAAGTATCATCATTGACTCTGGTAAAATAAAAACTAAAGTTTATGATAAAAAGGATGATTTTGATTTTAATATTACTAATTTCCCCTTTCTTGACGGTGGCGTTCCCATAGCTCCATCCTACGGGTGTATATATCTCAACTTGTACGATTCGTTCGCATTCGTTCTACACTTGATGATTTTAATAAGTGTAACCTTACTCTCACATCCAAACTTTTACTACAAGGTTACAGATTTCATAAATTATTAAATACTTTTAAGAAGTTTTACAGAAGATATGAACATTTGATATCTAGATATGACGTGACTCGCAAACAGCTAATTACAAAGATCATTTCTCATCCTCGATTTTATGGAAATGTTGTTACAAATGTCAAAAACTGATAAATTATTCAGAAAAACTGGGACGTAACTTACATTCTTTACGTAATAGTGGATATCGACGAGATATTCTGAACAAATCCGTTAAATTGGCTTTGGATTCCAGTGACCTGAAGACTTTACATATATACTGGCCTCTCACTGATACT
>MJUU01023434.1:60461-72078 GCA_002080025.1 Modiolus philippinarum
TCTTTTTATTGGTACTTTTGTGCAATTGTAGATGTTCCTGTTGTCCTGTTGTTCGACATTGTGTTGTTTGAGTTAGTAGTCTACTTGTATTGGTTTTTTGCATGTTTTTTTTATACTATAGGGAAACCGGATAAAGGAAGGGAAGGTTTGGATACCTATTAACCGGTTTAACCCTACCGCTAGCTCTTGCTAGTGCCGCTACAGTGTCCGGCTATCCCTAGATCCTATTGTTTTCTATGTTTGTCCTTTGTATTTTTTTATTTGTGATTTGTGCAATTTCCTGATGGATTGTGTTATCTGATTGTAATTTTTGGTCATTATAGGTGTTTTCTGTTATCTGTCCATCATTAATTTAATTTTTCATTCCTTTAATCACAACTGCAGAGATGAGGTGTGTTAAAAATTCCACGTGATTGTGGTGTTAAATGGCTTTTTATCAAGTTACAGAATACATAAGAAATGACTGTTATGTCATGCTTTGTATACGTTCGTTTAAAGAAATAATATTTTTATGCTTATGGTACACATCTTAAGAAACAACGGCAGTAGAATATCGAAGGAGTGGAATTAACAAAAATCGATGTCCAAAGAAATGGCCAAAACGAAGACACAGACAACAATGACCTTAAGAAAAATTTAATGAGGCCTGTCATGGGTTTCTTGATTACCTGATTATCGGGGTATTTTTTTAATGATTATTTGATAACGAGAGCATTTATTTAATGATTATTTGGTTATTAGCTTGCATTTTTATATACTTTTTAATTACTAAGCCAAACATTTCTTGATTACCAAGGTAAAAATTTAATGATTATTTGATTACTAAGGCAAAAATTTAATGATTATTTGATTCCTATGACCCCCCCCAAATGAGGACCCTCTTTAATCAAACCCAAAATTGCCCCTTCACACTTCAATTTGACTTATCTACCATCTTCTGTACCTAATACGAAAGCCAGGCTTCTTCTTTTACCTGTGATGTTTATTTCGAGAAGCTGAGACTGTTCCACGTCGATATATCGTTACAACCCTTGTGGAAATTTACCAAGCATTATCGCAGGTAAGGAAGTTAGAAAATTGTTTAGAAAGTTGCAAAAATATCGCACACCTTCGAAAGTATACTGGACAGCGAGATTTGATATTATTAAATACGCAGTACCCAATTATTGTATAAAATGGTACAAACGAGAAAGTGCAGACAAACATGCTTTCAAAAGTAATTGAGAGTTTTCATCAAGATGAAGAACAACGATAAAAACTTTGTTCCTTTGCTTGTTTTTACCATGTATTTGTAGAGATTTTGTCCCATGTACATTTACTTCATATCCTTTCATTCACCATTTCAATATGTTCAAAGATAAAAATTAATACCAAAGTCACCAACAGAATCAAAGTTTATAAGGATAGAGAGTCAACACATAAGCTGTCTGAAAACAAAAGTAATATAAGCTAAAATTTAGAGATCTTGCTAAAATATATATTTGTACCTGTCGGCTAAGCTTCAAACAAAGTCTCTATTATTTGAGAGAAATATCATATCGATGTTCAATACAACGAATTGACTAAGTCCAACACTTTCATTTGTACCAATTGTGACGAAAAATGTTAAACAAACACCTTTACGCTGATACAAAAATGCTCCATTGTCCACCCAAGGATAACACCTTGCCAACTATGCACTTGGTTCCCAAACTAACAAAAATCCCTACAAACATTGATTTATTTCGACATCGAGTAAATGTTCTACCACTTAGCTATGCATGTATTTTACTAGTGCATTCACCTGTATTAAAGAGTTAGTTATTAGATACTGTGAAAACAAACCTTCAAAACAATCTCTAGAAAATGTAGAGAAAAACTCTAAATTACTTTTGGAATTTAAAAAAAATTCCATTATATTTTTAGATAAATTAAAATCAATAAAAGACCACTTCATTTATTGACATATATGGTTTTTCTTCACTTTCTACAACCCGATAAATTGATTAAATCCAAAGTAGGAAAACTTATTACATGGTCTATCAATTTTTTTGGTCTGCGTTTCACTTGTTGTAGTAAAAAGCAAAGATTCTTCTCACTAACAAAAATATTGTTCCTAGACTTGTGATGAGATGATTAAGGCGCTCAGTGTATTGCTAGAAAACATTTTTGCTCGTTTTGTCAACATCGTTTATCAACAGGTCGTTGGAATTCCCATGTGTACAAACAGCGCACCTCTCATAGCATAATATTTTTGGCTCTGTTACAAACGGGACTTCCTGAAAAAACTACAATATGGAACAGTACAAACTGCAATAAACTTATTTCAATACTCAATGATAACACCAGGTATATCGACGATATCCTTACTAT
Organism: Modiolus philippinarum; assembly: GCA_002080025.1. Taxonomy (NCBI): domain Eukaryota; kingdom Metazoa; phylum Mollusca; class Bivalvia; order Mytilida; family Modiolidae; genus Modiolus; species Modiolus philippinarum. The sequence goes on from MJUU01023434.1 coordinate 62,814, forward strand.
TGACAATTCCCGATTTTTAGATTATGTAGACTTCATATACCACAAGAACTGAAACTTAACAAAGCAAGCAAGGATTCTAAAGACAACCCTTTTCTTGATTTAACTATCATTTGAATTTGGTAAAAGAAACATAACTGGTCGATATGGCTATTTGCAGACGCTACCAAATTTACAGTAACGTAGGAATTTTGTGCATGTATACATGTGTACATACAGTCGTATCATTCAAATTGCAGTACAATCGTGTTTTTAGAGATAAAAATCATTTACACCTACGCTTACTGAAAAGTCTCGCAGAGAATCAGATGATCTTAGTGCGAATGAAATCTTACTTTTTACATCCTTAAATTATTTCATATCAATACAAAATTGAGAGGATTTCCATCCTTTCAACCATCGGATTCAATATTTTCAGAATTACTTCTCCCTTGCTTAACAAAACGGTCATTTACTGGTAGTATTTATTGCTTGATGATTTTAATGCCGTTGTTGTTGCTGTTCTACAAGTAAAATTTGCAAATGAAATAAAAAAAAATTCACTTGACTTCATAACTTATATTGTATACCGTATACTAATAATGGTATACTTAATCTTGAGAGGATTGCTCATATGGATGCACTAACATACATTCAAAATTTTCCTTTTTTCTCAATATTTTTTTTTGTAATTTTAAATTGTTATTCTGACCACCTGTAATGATTTTATTATGCCAAGTTTTCTAACTATTGGCTCAATGAGTTCTCTGTGCTTGTTTTAATGTTGTGATCGTCTTCCATTAGTCTTTTTGTCGGACAATGAATGACAGCAATTCTAGGAACAAATTGCCAGTTTATGTTTAAGTTTATATTTGTTGACGATCCCGCATCAATGTATCAACGAGTTAAAAAGCATGGATATAGCGTTGCCCGACATCTAGCAATGAACTCTGCTCAAACCGGTGCTAGTAGCAGTCTTGAACTTGTTATGAAGTATGAGTAAAGCTCATTGTTGAAGGCCTCATTTTGACTTCAAGATGAAGGACAACAATAAAAGCGTTGTTCCATTGCTTAGTGTTAACATTTATTTGCAGAGATTTTGCCTCATTTGCATTTACTCCATATCCCTACATTGTAAATGCATTATTTGGTTAAACTAGAGTATGTTTCAAACATCTGAGACATAGTTTTCCAGCAATTAAAAAAGTAAACAGGATTTGGCTACCTACAAAGTTGTAAAAGTTATTATTTTCATTTTTAAAATATAATCCTTAAAAACAAATAATTCGGCAAATATGGAAATTTTGGGACTGGTACTTAAAAAGAAATACTACTGAAATTAGCATTCAAATAGGTCAAGACAATTATACTAATAATACTAATATTAATTATAAAATGATTTAAATGGAACAACGGCAGTAGAATACCGAAGGAACAAAGGGGTGAAATTCACAAAAACTGAATTCCAAAGACAGGGCAAAAACGAGAACACAGAAAACAATGACGTTAGACACAAAACAATAACGTTAGACAGACACAAAGCACAGAAACAGAAATTACAACATTCAGAACAAAGGCACTCACAGTGTGAACTCCAGTGAAACTGGGAGTGACATCAGGTGCTCCGGAAGGGTAAGCATGTCTTGCTCTGTTAACAGCACCCGTCATACTGTGAGAGATTCAATTCGGGAAAATGTCAAAGTCGGGAGTCAAATCTTGGAAGACGTGGAAGTTATAACAAAATTACCGAACAGAATTGCCAAGAGCCAAAAAGACAAGACAGGTGGAAAACCATCGGAAAATTATCGACTGCAATGTACCAACATTTCGAAAGAAATGGTGCGCCAATCTCCCCTTCAATTTCGGGAGTGCTTTTTTTTACAAAAAGAAGTCCTTTTTATCAATTTGCTCTGGTTTTGTTAGCGATATAAATTTGGCAGAAAATGGAACGTATAATGTTTTATGCCTGTTAACCGTTATAAATGCTGTAAAAGAGGGCTATTATTATAAAAAATAATATCACAATAAATGAGTAACTGCGAAAAATCGTTTTATAACCTACCTCTTTAGAAGAATTATTCTTCTGCTGTGTAGCCATTTCTTTTGTAGATATTGGGAAAGTACACCAATATCAAACACTCGATGTAATAATTTACTTTATAAAATATGCATAGCCGATGATGGAGTGTATACGGAAAACATCTTCCGTTGTCAAGTTTTCCTTGAAATATTTTTATGTGCCTATTAAGGGTATACAAAATTAATAACTAGGACTGATTTGTAGTAAGTACAGATGAATGACAAGGGACCAATATTAAAGTCTGAGGCTATATTTGATTAGCCATGCGCGGTCATTATAGTTTTTTATTTAATATTGGATGATGGATACGTGAGATTTAATCTTTGTTTTCATTAGATTAAATGATATCAGCGCTGGAGCGTGACCAATCTGATTTGACTATAACAAAATGAAGTAAATTAATTAATTAATGCATTTAAATTTTTTTTGACTGGATTGAAGAGAAAATTTCTTAATATGTATAACCTCAGTATTGGTTCTGTTGTAACATGAGTTTTATTCCGGCAATGTATTCCTTCCTTTAGGATAAAAATACAATAGAGTAGATTTTCCAAACATCTGATTGACGAACTACAACACCATGAGTACTGACAGTGACGGAATAAATTCTCTTTTTCAGTTATTCAGTAGCAATTAGAGTTGATCGAGTCTTGAAAGAAATCAAAAGCTTTGGCTGGAAAATGGAACAAATGAAAGGTTTTTTAAGTACAAAGGTGAGAAGTATACCGCTATTCAAGTCTATCAATCTGTTTAACACATACAACTCTGACATAAAATGTACGTGTTTAGATGAACTCCTTTAGGAGTGAGACCAGCATGGTAAACATCTCTGCTACACACGCATTACCCGTCATTCAGTTTTATTTATTACACTTGTCATTGCTTAAGTTAAAAGACATGTCAAGAACATAAATAAATCTCATTAATATTATTACATAATTTAGATGGAAACTATTCCAAATCTATATGTCACCGTTATTTGATATAGTTAACGAAGTAGACAATATGGAAAGTTTATGCCGATCTATTATGACGGTAAAATGAAAAGCCATATAAAGAATATTCCAGCTTGTAAATCAGGTCAATTCTGCATTCGACTAGTGTTTCGCAAATGCGCCAATCGAAAGCGCCGTGTATTAGTGCCGATCTATCTTAACCTGTAACTCACATCGATACAATCATATACCAAATATCAATTATGATATTATTAAAAGAAAAGGTGTAGATGTATAAATCACATGAAATCCACTCATGATGTCTTCGGTACTTTGTTATGAATCATATCTGAACTTGTACTCAGAATTTAAATTATGGCATGCCTTTAAATAGAACTATTTGTCTGGGAAAGACTACTTGGCGCTTTTAGAGACATTTAATTTAGTACTTTGACGATGTGTGGAAGGTCGGTATCAAATGCATATATTTTTTGATCTGATAGATTTGATCAAATAATAATTTTAACAATACTGATACGATACGTTAAATTTCTTCATACGAAATTGTATATCAAAACTCACATTGAAAATATGTCTTTTTGACTGTTTTCTGTCAAAAATTCAAAGGACCCTTTTTTCGGAGTTTTTTTTATTATCTTATTAATCAATAATTAATTATCAAGCTCAAAATATGTTTGTATTATATAAGTATTATTTTATTTCATTCATTCTGTCAATTTAATGCAGTAATTGGCACTATAATATGTTAAAATCAATAAACAGTAATCAATAAGAAAAACGGAATTGCTTTGTCATACTTTATAGTTACTTGTCGTATCATAAATCAGTAAAAATAAAATCTACCCATATTTCACGCGTACGGTCAGGACCATACGCCAATATATCCATACCGGCCAGACTAATATGGTCTAGTTAATGAAGATATGACTATCAAGGAAGACATAGCAACAGTATTCTGTTTTGTGGTACTACTGGAAAAAGATAGGTCCTCTAAGGCATGATACAAATGTAGATACAGCATTGACATCTCCTGCTCGGTATTTAGCCTTTTTCGCAGACAATTCACGGTTGACGTCCTCTAGTATTGTGACAAGGTCGTATCTGTAAGATAGAATTTATGTAGCAAAATTATAAAAACCTATTGTAAAATACATTACATCTCAAAAAGGAGACTATATCAATAGGATGTACATTCTTTTGCCTTCTGTATGCGTTTTAATGTATCAATGGTCTTCCAAACCTTTTAGATTTTATCTGCACTGAAAAGACACAAGTTGTCGAAATTCGCAGTAACTTCAGGATGTAGTCATTTGTTACCACTAGGTCGATACCACTTCTGGTGGGCTGTTAGGGTAGTCACCAGCCCAGTAGTCAGCATTTCGGTGCTGACTTTCGCCGATTCTATTTGGACCCTTACAATATCTAATTCTTTGTAATCGTTTTTTTTTTAACTAAGGAGTATCTCCCTCATGCAAAACTTTGTCCTTAGCTGATTTTGGCTTTACACTTAGATCATTTTGGTTATTTGTTCTCTATAATGTTTGAAATATCTTTGAGTTAATGGTCTTCCAAACGTTTAGATTTTATTAGCACTGAAGAGACATAAGTTGTCGAAATGTAGTTTAAATTCACAGTAACTTCGGTATTTAGTCATTTTTCGCATGTATGGCAGGATAATGCTTAACATATGAACTCACCAGATTTCATGGCTTCCGGAGTTTATGTTAAACCGTCCATATACCAGCGAAAAACACTTCATTACGATCATCCAACCAGACTGCATTTCCGTTGGTGACCAAATTATGTCTTGGTCCTTATTGAATTTGGGATAGTTTATATTTTTATATGTCCTAATTTAAATAATCGTCAGGTAATAGTTGTTATTCTCATTTGACAAGACAGAAAAACCTTAAAAGGGTCAAAGCATAAGCCATTAACATTTGCTAGAATAGAAAATAGAAATACTAAAAAAAAAATAATTGCAGTCAATACTGATTCATTTGAGACAATTGTGAAACCTCTAAGAGCTACTTAAGTCAATCAGTCCTGCTGGCACATCAATAAACATGTATTCCTGGAACCAGAGACATTGTTACATACAAGGATTGGAATCGTGCTGGCTGCAGGTTTGAAATCTGAATTTTTATTCTATTAGGTAATTTGTAAAAAACCTCATATGACACTTAAACCATTACTAGTATATTACTAGTTAATCGTTGTTTTATCTTTTACAGCCACCATATATTCTGTACTTGTGCTCTTTTTTTCAAGTATCTACCAGTCAACTAAAAGGTTTGGCACAAGCCATCTGCTTGTAAACTTAATCTACATTTACTCTGAATACACATTATGTTAAAATGTTAAAATGTCTTCTATCGCGAAAATCAATTTCTTGTAATTATGAAAATAAAGTTCTCTTATATGAATATGGTAAGAACTTACGCTTCTCCTTTGTCTTTAAGGTTTTTGTACAAAGAATTTAAATAGAATGATGCTGTCTGTTCCGTTCTGTAGCTCAGTGATCCTGGTAATGTAGAATAACCCACTAGAAAATCGACATCATTGATTATGAAACGTGGCTTGTCGTCTGCTACTGGTTTCTTACCCTTGGGCGTCTTGGCTGCTTCTTGTTGTAATTCAGCAATATCTGAAATCACAAGAACTGAGCAAAGATATAGTTGGGATACAGATATTATTAGAAAAATGTGAGCAAAGCTCACTTATATCATACCCCCACACTCCCCATAAAAAAGATCAAATTAAATATTTAAATAAATGACGCACAGGGGCAATGTATACTTAACATTTTGTGAAAGTTTCAGTAAACTTCTTCCAGTGGTCTAGGAGGAGTTACAAACACAAAGTAAGTACCCTATGGCGGACTAACGAACGGACGGACGGTGTCGTATAATTCTGGGTCCGCCCAATTTACGTATCCGACCAGATACAGAATGTTAACATTTTGGGTCCGGGTATCTATTATTCTGTATCCGCCCGTATAAGTTTGGGTCCATCCAGTTTATGTATCCGGTCGGATACAGAATGTTAACATTTTGGGTCCGGGGCAAAAATACTTATAAACGCTAGATATTACTGACTAATATGAAAAGAACAAAATGATTTTGTCAAGACCAAAACATAAAAAATTTCGCTTATAAGCTTACCAGGTATAAAATAGCACAAAGCTGAAAATGGTGTCATTACTGGCATATTTGATATAGTAAAAGGTTTGGGTACCCATAAACCGGTTTAACCCTACCGCTGGCTTTTGCTAGTACCGGTACCAAGTCCGGCTGTCCCGAGTTCCTATCGTTGTTTATGTTTGTCTTTTGTATTTTTATTGTGGGTTTTTTCTTGTGCAATTCCTATTTACTTTCTGGCATGTGGCTGTGTTTTTCGGCCATTGTAGGTGTTTCCTGTTATCTTTTTTATTCCATAAATGAAGTCATAAAATAATACCATAATTATGTAATAAAATGATTTACATTCCCGTGGAATGTTTTTAGAATGATTGAAAACATCATTAAGTAATTATTTATGTAAAACTTATTAAACTTTTATTCAAAAGAGACATTTATTTTTAAGAGAGTAATGTATTTTTTTGCAATAAAAACTAGGCTCCTTGAGCTAGCCGGCAGTTTAGCGACGACCACCCCTTGACCTATCTTTCAAAATTACGTATTGTTTTTTTTTCTTTCATTTCAAGATTGTGGTCATGGAGTTAGTAGTCTACTTGTATTGGGTTTTATTCGTATGTTTATTGTACTATAGGGAAACGGGACAGATAAAGGGGAGGTTTGGGTGCCCATAAACCGGTTTAACCCTACCGCTGGCTTTTGCTAGTGCCGGTACCAAGTCCGACTGTCCCGAGTTCCTTTTGTTTTTTACGTTTGTCTCTTGTCTTATTCGTGTTTTTCTTGTGTAGTTCCATGACAGATTGTGGCATGTAATTATAATTTTCAGCCATTGTAGGTGTTTTCTGTTATCAATTTTTTCACATGTATAAGTAAACAGATCACCTTAATACTAACAACAAACGAAATAATTGTGAAAATAAGGAAAAAATAAATAATTGTTGTATTTTGGCAGTTCAATAGCTTGTGTTATATTTTTCCCGCACTTTCTTAAGAAAGTTCTGGGATATTATTTTTGCCTCTGTCTCCCCATCACGATTTGACGGGAACTATTCCTACCTTTTTTGGAATTAGGGTTTTAATTTTGTTATAGAATTGTTGCACATATGCTACAGATTTGAAATAAGTTTTCGGATTTTTTATATTGGTGTTGATTCATACAAGAAGCACAAGATGTCGATCATGAGGCTTGTTGCATGTGACGCAAAATTCTCCCACAGTTTTGGATTTAGTGATTTAATTTTAAAAAACGTCTACAAAGAGGGTCTGAAATTGAAAGAATGACCCACTTGTTCTTCAAAATTGTTGAAATAGTTACTCTCTTTCAAATAATCACCATTTGATGCTTAGATTTTCATTTGATGTTTTAAACATAATCATTAATAAACTAGAAGATTTAATACTGTTGCACTCCAGACAACAGAAACATTGCTTTCAATTAAATTATAGGTGTGTGTCTGAAAAAAGGTTCCATTCTTGGATGAATGATCTTTATATCAATGTTGTCTGAAACAATGAACAATAGTGGATTAGAAATCAATGTACAGGAAAAGGGGACTTATTAAACTTCAAATGTTGCTGTCCTGACAAACAAGGGTGGATGTATTTAATGACCCATCAAGAGGTGGTGTTGTTATCAAAATATTCAATATCATATTTTTCATATGGAATTGATATTTCTTTACATAAATCAATATAAATATGTGATTTTTCATAGGTAGAATTTTTACAGTATTCATTTATTTGCAGTTTTTCTGTTACACTCCAGACATGGGACTCCAATTGTTCTTGTGCCAACTGCAGCAAAACATTTGCTAATATTCAGATACTAAATTCCTATCTCAAGATTTTACTTTTAAACAGATATCATCATTTTCTATTTCATATGTAAAAAACTAATGGTAAAAAAATGTCACAAAAAATGTTACATTCCAGACATTTTTGGTTTAACTTTTTAACCTTAAAAGATATCTCCACGAAATTTTGCATGTACATGCTTTGTATTAAAACTTTTATACTTCTTAGTCCAGATAACGAAATATGCATGGTGCCATTTTTTTTAAATGTACAGCTTTCACGTGAAGTGATTTTGTGCATTTGATTTCATATAACTACCGAGAAGTTTTTCTGAGAGAAGGAAAAAGAAGGCAAAAGGGACTTAAATAAGGGATTGTATCAGAGACTGTGATGTGGTAGTAAAAAATAAAAGCTTCAGTGAAAATGATCGGAGCCTCCGGGTATAGAACAGAGAATTATCTACGCAAACAATAATTAAAAAAATAGATATTAAGTAAATAATAATCAAATAAATAGACAAATAAAATAAATATGATAAAGGTAGTTAATTACGTGTTCGTGTTAAAAAGAGAAAGAACAAAAATAATGAATAAATAAATAAATACTTTTGAATGAATAAAATAATGGAGTGAATTCATTTTAATCATAGAATTTCATTTTGGTTAGTGGTATTTTACCTGTTCATCCAGGTAAATGTAAACAAATAACAAAATATTCGAGTTATTTCCCTTCCTTGGACCAAGTTATTCGTCAATATATTAGTATAAAATTAGAAAAGTTAATTAAATTATCGAAATAATGTGGGGAGATATCAAATTACTTTAAATAAAACAAATAATTTTTGAAAATACCTAAAACAAGATAGTTATTTATGTTTTAATTTTGAAGCTCGGAAAAACTGTCTCGGGCTCTGGTTGGGGATACTAGAAATATTGAAACCCCTCTTTGAAAAAGTCAAATATATCGTCAAATTGATTTTTTTAGCAAAAATCTAATTTCCGAGAAAATAACTGACCCCCAGACCCAAAACTATAGTGGGAAGGCGGATACAGAATGCTAACATTTTGCATCCGGCCGGACCCGTAGTGGACCCGGACCCATAATTATGCCACAACGGACGGAAAGACACCATGACCATTATATAAATGGGGAGTATAAAAATACCTAAGTTTCTGTAACTTTAGTTTCACCAGATGGTCATTTCTTTTACCTTTGTCTCTTCAGGCTTATACAACGTATGCTCTCTATATTTTTCAGTTATGGTGTACTTGTGCGTGAGAGAATTTCTCATATGGATATACTATTGATACTTTCAAATTTTG
>MJUU01023434.1:72428-105455 GCA_002080025.1 Modiolus philippinarum
GCCACAACGGACGGTTAGACACCATGATCATTATATAAATGGGGAGTATAAAAATACCTAAGTTTCTGTAACTTTAGTTTCACCAGATGGTCATTTCTTTTACCTTTGTCTATTCAGGCTTATACAACGTGTGCTCTCTATATATTTTTCAGTTATGGTGTACTTGTGCGTGAGAGAATTTCTCATATGGATATATTATTGATACTTTCAAATTTTGGCATCTATTTTTATTAATTTCGAAATGTAATCCAGACCACCTGTTTTAAGTGCCCACATCTCACTATTTTATAACGCCAAGTTTTCTTACATTCGACTTGATGAGTGCCCTGTGTTTGTCTATATGTTGTAGTTGTCCACTAGCTTAAGACACTAGTGCTTTTGTCGGGCAAAGGATGACAGTGATTGTAAGAGCACTTTGCCAGTTTAATTGATGTTTGTTGACAATCCCGCACCCATGACCAAGAAAGACATGGATGTAGCGTTGCTCGACAATTAGCAAAGAATTCCGCTTAAACCGGTGCTAGGGGCCGTCTTGAACTTACTATGAGGTATGAGCAAAGCTCATTGTTGAAGGCCTCATGGTGACTTCAAGATGAAGAACAACAATAAAAGCGTTGTTCCTTTGCTTGTTTTTTACCATGTATTTGTAGAGACTTTGTCTCATGTGCATTTACTCCATATCCTTTTATTCACCATTTACGACTGGAGTTTGTCTCTCCTGCAGTGTGGAGTCCGTAAAAAGATTCCCCGTGCGAGAGATGTATGCTTTCTATATTTTTCAGTTATGGTGTACTTGTGCGTGAGAAAATTTCTCATATGGATATACTATTGATACTTTCAGATTTTGGCATTTATTTTTATTAATTTCGAAATGTAATCCAGACCACCTGTTTTAAGTGCCCACATCTCACTATTTTATAACGCCAAGTTTTCTTACATTCGACTTGATGAGTGCCCTGTGTTTGTCTATATGTTGTAGTTGTCCACTAGCTTAAGACACTAGTGCTTTTGTCGGGCAAAGGATGACAGTGATTGTAAGAGCACTTTGCCAGTTTGATTAATGTTTGTTGACAATTTGCACCCATGACCAAGAAAGACATGGATGTAGCGTTGCTCGACAATTAGCAAAGAATTCCGCTTAAACCGGTGCTAGGGGCCGTCTTGAACTTACTATGAGGTATGAGCAAAGCTCATTGTTGAAGGCCTCATGGTGACTTCAAGATGAAGAACAACAATAAAAGCGTTGTTCCTTTGCTTGTTTTTTACCATGTATTTGTAGAGACTTTGTCTCATGTGCATTTACTCCATATCCTTTTATTCACCATAAACCTATTGTACAATATATCGCCGTAAGAAGATTCCCCCTCGTAGCAAAATCACTATTTCTGATCACATTTCTGTCAGACAAAAATGTTTTAAATCTTACTTTGCTAACACCCACTCTCTTCCACTACACTTTTGGTTATTTTCAAGCATTTGCCAAAAGCATATCAAACTTAAACCAATGATCATATCTTTCAGACAATGGTTAAAAAGTACAAAGTCCGTTCGTCCGCCATAGGGTACTTACTTAGTGGTGGCAACTCCTCCTAGACCACTGGAAGAAGTTCACTGAAACACATCCGCTCTGTCCGTAATAACACGGATTGCCCAATCGGCAATCATTTCAGACTCCCTAACCACTGCCCACAAGATATGCAAGTAACAGTGCTAATAAAATTACATGGAGGCCAGGACAATAGACTTACGTTGGAACAACGGATTATTTTCAGACTGGGTACTTTAAAACCCAGGGGATTAAACGTAAAACAATCATTCTATGACTAATGAGTCTCGATGTCGTATGATTTTCAGTGGCTGAAATGTTGCTAATAGTGTACACATAATGTCAAAGATTTTTTACCTGTATCAAATACATTATTCTTAAACAGTGTACACGCAATGTCAAAGATGTTTTACTTGTAAACAATATATTATCTTTAACTACTACTTCATTCTTCTCGACCCACATGTAGACGACATATTTGTCGAAATATATCGGTCGACCTTTTTATTGTTTCTACTCTTTTATTTTGCCATGTGTTTTTTGTACTTTACGTCATATTTTAGATTTTAATTCATCCCTTTTAACAGCTCGCATGATCATGTATCTCGTTATTTTGTTATTTGCATTGAGAGCTGTTTCGCAACACATATTTTGTTTTAGTGCTCCATCGGTGTCAAGTCTCTAAGAAAGCAAGTATTATCTTTCTTATATAATGGTATATCAAAGAAGTGTGAAGGTTTGATAAATATTCCTGATCTTCTACGTGTACAATAATTGGTAGCGATATCACAAAATATTTAAATTAAAATACATTCCACAAAAAATCAATTTAAAAGTAATGGTACACTCACCATCGTCTTCAACTGTTGGACATGCTTGGAAAAAGCATAATTTTGGTTTGCCTTTAAGATCTTTACATACATCTGGTTTAAATAGTTTCAGCTGTTGACTTATAATAAGTTGTTGTCCATCACTTCCATATAATTTACCAACGGTCCCATGACTTGACATTATCAACAAGAAAATATCGTAATTTTTATGATCAGCACGTGCTATTGTTTTGATTTCATGCTCCATCTCCCATCTTTTCAAGTTTTCTTTCCTCACAACTCTGAATCCTAGAGTTGTAAGAATTCCTTCCAAATTTTCTTTTTAAATAAGAAAAAATCTGTTATCTATATTAAAATTTAAATTGATAAAATCGTTTGGTCTGAAACAAATAAAACCGTCAAATAAATAAATCTTTTTTTTTCTTTTTCCATTATACAACACCTTGCACCTGCTAATATAACAAAATACCTGGTTTCCCTATGATTTGTCTTTTTGTTTCCTGGACTTTGACCCTTGGCCACCCCATTCGGTAATTGTGTTATTAACCCCATACAGAAGTTACTGTAAAATAAATTTCTGTATATGGCCATTTCGAAAACTTATGTCTCATCAGTGCAGATAAAATCTTAATTCAAATGTGTTTAAAAACTGAAATAAAATAACCAAATCAGATCTAAATGGAAAGAGAAAATCAGCTAAGGACAGAGCTTTGCACGAGGGAGATACTCCTTAGTTTTCAACAAAATTTACAAGTTTTGATATAGGGTATGGAAGTCTCATTCTACTTTCACTTTCAATATCCGGAAATTTATGACGTCACTACGCAAAACGCATTTTGAAGACGTCAACCGATTTCACTTCCAGGACAACTTCCAAATGTCAAAATATCTGGATTGATTAGGCTCTTTACATTCGGATATCTGCCATAATTGGAAGAGTCTGGTTGATAAAGGCTAAGTGCCTCCACGAAAATCGCTATTTTATCTAATTTATGGTAAGTTATGGTAATAAAGGTCATAATTAATTAATGTAAGATATAATGATTCGTTGAAAATGAATCACATTGTTAATTTGATCTATGATTCGAAAACCCAACCATTCCACCATAGTACTACATAAGTAATGGTACGCGGGAACAATGTTTCTCATTCATTCTCGTTGGTCATGTGACGAGACTTACAGACCATATTGCAAGTCTCGAAAATGAAATCAGCTTTCAATTCAGCACTGAAGCACTAACTACTGGGCTGTTGAATACCCTCGGGACTAAGTGCCATCCGCAGTGGCATCGACCCAGTGGTAGCACATAACAAAATACCGAAGTTACTGTAAATAAAGTGAGGTTGGAATTTGAGCTGTATAATTACTGTTAAGGAGTTTTTGCTCTTTTCAAATATGATTAATGTAAAAAGCGAACATATGTTTTGTTTCTTTTTTTAGTTGTCTTTACTTATATTATGTAATTTCATCAAAACAGTCATTTTCATGGAAAGAATGGTTCTTACAAACAGAATTTACAACTTGGTAAACTAATAGTTAAAACTTACCAGCGTCTCGTTCAGCTCCTGACCGCTTTGGTAATTCTTTACTTAAAGGATCTCCAGGGACCTGGTAAAAAATCTCATTGTTGAGAAGTAGGGCATATCCTGAATGAAAAAAATAGATATTAAGGGGGTAGACCTGGAATAGGAGGAGATACTTACACAAACAAATAGAATCATTGCAATAGGTATGATCAAAATTTTTAAATTGTAAATTTTTTTCCACACAGCAAATAAATATTCACTTTATCATGAAAACAAATACCCAATATAAAGTTATTTATAATGAGTGCATTTTACCTCACATTTTTGCAAGCCTGTCCAGAGATAATGAAAATATGTAAAAGTCAGATTTCTTCCAAGGGAGGTAATTTATAGTACAGATTCAGCAATTTTATTGATTTTTATCCACTTTATTCTAAATTTAGAAAAAATAAGACGGTAGAATTTTCTGATATTTTAATATATCTTACATCTACTAGTTTTCTTTCTAATCTCAGTTTTTGGTGAAAATTAAACGACAGAATTTTTTACAATAGGTGTTTGAAAGTGATCAAAATAGAGTAAAAAATTCAGCCTATACTGTTCAGAACACCCATTTATTTCAGTTCAAACTAGTTAAATTTACTATCATTATTCATGCTTACTTTCACGCATGTCTAAACTAACAAAAATTGCATTTGAAATAATTCTAAATCAAATACAAACTTAATTAGAGCCAATTTTATACACCACAATCAAGTCCTGAACGGACCAAATAATATGAGGAAACAGGGTATCTTTGATGACCACTAGACAAAAAACGGGACGGTAAAAATTGTTGAAAATTGCTAAAAGTCGACATGAACATGTGTAGTTTTAAAACTGAAAATATTAAGAAAATTAAACGGGGGGAAATTTTAGGCCTACCCAGGTCTACCCCCTTAAGTACTTTGACATATACAAAATCCCTACAAATATATATGGTAAGACTGACCAAACTGATTAAACTATTATTGTTGTTCTTCGTCTTGAAGCCACAATGAGGGATTCAACGACGAGCAAACATTCATACCTCATAGTAAATTCAAGACTGCCCCTAGCACCGGCTTGGGCAGAATTCACTTGTTAGATGTGGACAAATATTCTGCCGTCCTTTCTAGTTCTTATTTGAATGAAGGCAGCATAGTCAAATAACAAAATACCGAAGTTACTGCAAATTTAATTGCATATGGCCATTTCGACAACTAATGTCTCTTCATTGCAGATAAAATCTAAACATTTGAAAAACCATGAACTTCACTAAAGGAAATTTTCAAAAATATGTTTATGAAATTAATACCCTCAAGACACATTACAGCACCTATCAATTTTGTTGACTAATTTTTGAACAAATTGGTATTATTTTGAATTATTGAATAGATTGTGGTGAAAGATTGAAATTTCACAGTGGAATAAAAGTGATAATTAACTGTGAAATTATTTTCCGTAATTTCACTCTAGGAAGTGACGTCACAATGGGCGTTGTCAACAAAACGTCTAAGCGGATTAACATTGAAAACGTAGTTCTTGAAATGATATCTTAAATTAAACCATTAAATATTTGAGATGATCTATATAATCAAAACAATAACTAATCCTAGATTCTGATTATCGAAAATATTAAACTCATGATCGAACAACTTTGTAATTCACTCATGTGCGACGCGTATTCGTGTATTACTGCGTTATTCGATCATTCGTTGAATATTTTGCGATAATCAGCATCTCGGATTAATTATAGTATAATTACTAACTTGAAATGTTGCGAAACTTTACCTCTAGGTTTTGCGTCCATTTTGTATTTGAATCCTTCGCTATAGTCTTGAATCTGTCGTACTGTTGCCTCTACTTCAATCCGTGTATGCTGACCCTTTTCTAAGGGTTGTAATTTCCGGAATAGTTCTGCTAGAAAACCAGAAGTTGCAGTAAATCTGTCATCTGATTGAAGTCTTTTGTATTGGTCAAGAACAAGATGAGCATCAGCCAATGGTAATTCAGTAGTGCCTATCTTAAGCTCTATACTTTCTGTACGACCCGATTTCCCTTTCTTGACAGATTTACGTAGATCTGTTATTTCATCTAAAAAGAAGAAAATCAAGCCTGTGATACTATTTTGCAGCTTTTGTGACAATAAAATTGTGTTTATCAATGACTATGCCAAAATAGTGGTCAGGGTTGAGACCATAGTGCACGCCCCGGAGGGGTGTGCACTATACATGTGTGTTCAACCCGGACCACTATTTTGGCATAGTCATAGCTAAACACAATGTTATTGTAATAAAATTGTCGTTTCGTTTAGATTCTGTCAGTTTAAGTTCCTATATTTCAAATATGAATGATAATGTGTTGGTATATTTCAAATAGTTGCATAATGTCATAGATTTTTTAACAATAACTTTTATGGCGGACCTCAAAAATTAATTTATTTTATGATATAAAATGAAGAGATAAGTAAAATGAAAGATCACAATTGGGGTAAAAACTTTATCTTATTAGAAATATCATCAAATAAAGGCTGATTCTATGACAGTAAATCCCTGGATTAGATCCTTACAAGTCAGATTTCCATCACTATATAATTGACAGTATTGTAGCTCCACATTCCAGGTCAGGTGATAGGCATAGACATGACTGTAGTTATACTACGCCAAAATAGCATATTAGACGCTATTAAAGCAGTGTCTTACAGGATGCATTATGATATCTAATATCCTTTTTGAGATAAATATCAACTCTCTGTCAGATTTTAATCAGTCACAACAAACGTGTTCCGCTAGTAAGTATCTATTAAGTAACAATAATCGGAAAAAGATCAGTATGGTATGACGTTTTTACACAAATAGCAGGTGCTATCATTTGATTAATTTGTATTTCTCTGACTTTACCAGTGTTAAGAAAATGTGGTACCAAAAGAGTTAAAGGGTGTTTTATCATTTCAAACCTCCCATTGAAAATTTGAATCATTCGAACATTTCATAGCCAGATATATTTGCTATGTTATTTTTCAAAATAAAATGACCACTATAATTTTTTTCTTAGAAATTGCAGAAAAATAAAATATCAGCATTTACACATGAAATATGGAATACTGCAAATAATTATGCAAAGTCACATATAATAGGACTCTATTAGTCCAGCAAATGTACTAATCAAGAACTCCTGAGGTTGAGAAACATCTGTGACAAATACATAACTACTGACAGCATAAATATTATCATCGGTCACTTTAATACATTGACAATTCATTGGACAACCAAATTAATAGAACACTGAATGACCCCTTGAACAATTAATAATTTTGTGCCACCTTATTTCTTTAATTGGTGGGCCAAAATGTTTAACGTTTTTTATCGGGGTTATGTTGTTAATAGGTGAGACTAAGGAGGGGTCTATTTATCTGAAACAATATGGAGATTTCTAAGCACTCTAGAGGAAATTAAATTACTTAAAAAAAGCAATAAAAAAAGAAATTATCTCCCTCATCCACAGTTCTGCCTTTAGCTGATATTTTCATTATTTATATGCCTTTTTGGTTATGTGTTCTCCACCAGTTATTTCATAGTTCGCTCAAGTTGTCGAAATGACCATCTGTAGAACTAAAATTGAAATCAGTTTTGGAATACTATTGTTTTTATAAATAAGTACATTTTTGATGACGTAACAAATGTATTATTTATATCAGAATTAGGTAATATCAAACATTTTATTTATTCTTGACAATATAATGTCGTTATTTTTTTCATACATGAATTAAAATTACGAAATCATGCCTTTCTTTTCTTCCTTCAACTCATTTGCCTTACTCTTGCCGGCTTCATTCTCTGGTTTTTTGCTGACTTCCTTTCCCTGTGTTTTGTTGGTCTTTTGCGTCGAGGCCATTCCACAAATTAAGCATTATCTAAAACTGAAATAAAAAGGGACAACAAGAAACGTCTACAATGGCTGAAAATTATAATAATATGCCATAATCTGCCAGGGAACTACACAGGACAAGCACCAATAAGACAAAAGACAAATGTAAACAACGATAGGAACTCGGGACAGCTAGAGTTGATACTGGCACTTGCAAGTCGTAGGGTTAAACCGGTTTATGGGTACCCAAACCTCCCCTTAATCCGTCCTGTTTCCCTTTAGTATAATAAACATACGAATAGAACCCAATACAGGTAGACTATTAACTCCATGACCACAATCTTGAAAGGAGAGAAAATGACAATACGTATTTTGAAAGAGGGATCAAGTGGTGCTCGCCGCTAATCAGAAGGCTAGCTCAGCCTTGTCTGTCGGTAAAACACTGTCGCACTACGGAAGACAAATTAAACTGAAAACTTCCAGAAGGATTTTGTCAAGAATCATCATATATTTCAGTAGACATCGGAAGTATCAGTTACAGGCCAGTATGTATATAAAATATTCAGGTCACTAGATCTCAAGGCTAATTTGACGGGTGCAAGCAGAGTGTCAAGTCAATATCCCCTATTACGTAAAGAATGTAAGTTACGTCCCAGCTTTTCTGATTTTTTTATCAGTTTCCGGCATTTTTAACAACATTTCCGTAAAAACGAGGATAAGAAATGCCCTTAGTAATAAGCTGTTTGCGAACTGTTTGAGACGTTCAATAGTAAAATAGCACAGAGATTGATGGATATGGACCAAGAAAAATGAACGTACATGTAAACTGATTCTTTCAAAAACTTAAAGATTATTAATCAAGAGTAAATATTATAAAGAAGTTGTTTGTTTTATTTTGAATCTGGCTTTTACTATATACGTGATCCATTACTTATCTAAATTGTATGAAATGGCCAATGCATTGAACGGAAAATAAAACGGAAGACGAAACACTTTCAAAGACTGGAAATAAAAATTACATGCCACAATCCACAAATCAACTACACTAGAAAACACAAATAAGAGACAAAACACTAATGTTAACAAGGATAGGAACTCAGAATAGTCAGATTTTGTACCGGCACTAGCAAAAGCAAGAAGTAGGGTTAAACTAATTGGTGGATATCCAAACCTCCTCTCTCTCTCTCTCTCTCTCTCTCTCTCTCTCTCTCTTTTTAGTATAACAAACATACAAATAAAACTCACTAACTACGGGACCACAAAAGGCAGAATGAGACAAAACGTAACTTTGGGAATATTCGATACTAATCTGCTTGCTAGAATGAGTCTTGTCTGTAATTAAAATATTGTCGTACTGCGGAATAACAATCAAATCCAAAGCTTTATAGTTTTCCAGTAGAGATCGGCAGTATCAGTGAGACGTCAGTATACGTTCAGAAATCTCCATGTCATTGGATCTCACAGCCACTTAACGGGTTCATTTAGAATATCCCTATAACGTAGAGAATGTTAGTTACGTCCAATTTTTATTAAGTTTCTGGCATTTTCAACAACATTTACTTAAAAACAAAGATGAAAAATGCATATAGTCACTAGAAGTGGGAGAAGTCGCAAACAACAGCTAATCCCCTCGCCCACTGTAAAAAAATAATAACCCTAATATAATCTTAAGATGTATGAATATCGAGGGTACATGTACATCCAGTGAACATTAAGATCATTGATGTATAATGTGTAGTATCTCAGATATAAACATTAATGGAAACTTAAACCAAAGTCAGTCAAGTATAACATGTAGGTCAAAGTGACCCAATAATCATCTGAAGCTGCAAGACTCTCCAAGATGCATCCAATGACCAAAGATGATTGATGTGACAGATATAGTTTCTCAGATATGAAACTCAACGAAAACTTTTACCTGAGTCACTGAAACATAAAATGTAAGTCTGAATGACCCAGTTATCATCTGGAGTAGCATCATTCTCCAAGACGCATCCATTGACCATCGATGAATGATATGCCACATGTAGTTTCTCAGATATAAACCTTAACGCAAACTTTAACTGAAGTCATTGAAGCATAAAATGTAGGTCATAGTGACCCAATTATCATCCGAAGCACCATCACTCTCAAAGACGCATCTACTGACCAAGGACGATTGGTGTGTCACATGTAATTTCTCAGATATGAACTTTTATGCAATAACTGGAGTCATTGAAGCATAAAATGTAGGTCAGAGTGACCAAATTATCATCTGAAGCAGCATCACTTTCCAAGACGCATTCACTGACCTAAAATGATTGATGTGTTACACATAGTTTCTCAGATATGAACCTTAACGCAAACTTTAACCGGAGTCATTGAAGCCTAAAATGTAGGTCAAAGTGACCAAATTATCATCTGAAGCAGCATCACTCTCCAAGACGCATCCACTGACTAAAGATGATTAATGTACCACATGTAATTTCTCAGATTTGAACCTTAACGCAAACTTTAACTGAGGTGGGACGGGCGGTAGACGGACGGGCAAGATGTCATATCCCTTTCAAACTCCGTCGGGCGAGGGGATAATAAATTGTTTGCGAGTCACGCTATATGAAATTTCCATATTTTCTGGGGAAACTTCTTAAAATTATTTTAAAATCTCTGAAATCTGTAATCCTGATGCAAAGGCAATTGGGAAAAATGAAAGAAAGGCAAGTTTATGTTGAACAAAAACTAGAAGAACGTCGCTGTCAAGAACAGAGAAATTAGTATAGTGAAATGGAAATCATCCCTTTTGTTTTATTTTACTAGAGTCAATGATGATAGTGGATCCAGACAAGGGCAGTGTTTAGGTTAAATGTTTGCTATCTTGTGGATAAATGATATCGACATAATTTTAAAGACTCAGGGATTGTGAATAGTAAGGATATCGTCATAATACCTGCTGTTATCATAAGTTTATCCATGTTTTGTATAGTCCCATAAACTTGATATTGTAAAGCTACTAAGTATTAGAATGAAAAAATAAAAGGATATGGAGTAAATGCACATGAGACGAAGTCTATACGAATGCAATGCGAAAACGCTTGCATTGCTATTCTTCATCTCGAAGTCGCAAGCCTCGGTAAAAAATAAAACTTATTTTTTAAATATTCTAAATATGAATTTTAATTGAAACTTACATGTGGTTGGTATAAATTCCATGTTTTTAAAACAATGAAGGGGTATTAAATTTTGTGCCCGAATAAAGACGTCAGACTTCATGACATTCTACACAATAACTAGTGAACTTTAATTGTAGCGTATCAAAAAGCGTATCTTATTAATTTTTAAATTTTATTACAGATCTACCAAAACACATCGTTACCTTCATTAATCTTGAAATTTCATATGCATACCACAATCTCAACAGGCTACTTAATCTTAATTTATATTAATAATGAGTATTAATTTGTATCAATAAATACAATTTCATTTTTGAAATTTTTGATGATTTTTTTTTACTTTTGAAAGAAATTACAGATATCTTTAATATTACCAAACCAAGGTATCGCAAAAACTATTGCATAGCTTTTTTTTTCTATATTCAGCTGTGGATTACTTTAACTTGTCAATGAAATTTAAAATAAAAATGATTCGACTATACGAAGCTTTGACCCTCTGTTTCAGATTTTTGAACTTCAAAATTGATCGCTGCTATATGGACATGAAGCGGAAAGCCAGATCCTGGCCAACCGGATTACAGTCTGACGTTGGTAAGTCCACCCAGTAAACAAACTGCCCTAACATTATAACTAGAAAACTTCTGCAATAGTCTAATGCAGAACGTACAAAATATTCAATTACATAGAGATGGAAAAGACAGTTATATCATTTAAATCATTCGTTACTTCGCTTTAACAAAAGAATGTGAAACTATTTGAAACTTTTGAATCGAATCAGTTCATGGTAAATGTTGCGCATAAGAGAACACAAATTATAATAGATTTGGTTACATGGGTCAATAAAACATACGAACATTAAATAATTAACGGGACAGCTATATTTAAGTAAGTTTATGATTATTTGTATACCCGCATCACAAATTTGGTTTGATTTAATTTCTTTTTAATTCTTTAACAAAAAAATCTTTATATCTTAATATTCCTAAAATTATTTGATCTAAGCACACGTATATTTGTCTCTGACTTTAAGTAAACTGAGACAAGGAAAAAAGTCTCTATGGATAGGTAATTTGCATTTGGAAAGCAGTATGCAATCTTTTTTTTTCCTGTCAGCAATCATGTATTTGGATGGATTTAGGTAAAAACAAACATTTTCAGTATCTATATTGCGACTTTTAAACCGAGTTGCAACGCAGTTGAACTCGGCTATTGGTTTGGTGTTTCGGGCGGGCGATGTTGTATCGTCAAACATTGGTTTCCAGATGGTAACTCAAAAATTTTACATCCAATAGAAATGAAACTTGTACATATTGTTAGGTACCAGGAGGGGAGGAAGCCAATTGATTTTGGAGAAAGTAGATCAAAGGTCAAGGTCACGGTGACCGAAAAAAAGAATGGATTTTTCAGAAAAATGTGGTTTCCGGATGATAACTCAAAAAGTTAATAATCAATTGAAATGAAACTTGATCTGTTAGTCCCCGAGGGTATTCACCATCCCATTAGTCAGTACTTCGGCGCTGACCCGATATCCGATTTTATTGAAGTTTATAATATCTAAATTTTACAAAACTGTGTTTAAAACTAGGGAGTATCTATCTCATGGCTTTCTATTTAGATCCTTTTTGTTATTTGTTCTGTATCAGCTTTTACACGCTTTCTGCTTAATGAAATTCCAACTGTTTTGGTTTGATCTGCACTGATGAGACATAAGTTGTCGAAATGCGCATATGTAGCAAATAAATTAACAGTAACTTCGGTATTTTGTTATTTACTTGCAATAATGATTGATGGACACTATTTTTGAATTGTTTTGTCTAGTGCACGTTGATCTTTCAGAGAACAATGTTAATTCTTGTCAAAGTGCATTACTTCCATTCATCTATGTCAGTTAAGTTCAAGTTAGAAATCTAGTTTGTATTTGTCAACAATTTGTGTTTTTTTACCCTTTGCAGAATGTAAACTTTTATGAATCATGTCAGCATTCCAGGAACGGCGATGGAAGGAAACGGTAAATATAATTATTTCTGTATATGTTCTAAACAAATTTGCTCTAACTATATGCTGTTACTTTCGTCTCTCAGCAGACTTAATTATTTAAGTTTCAGAATTTGAATTATATTTACTGTTCACATTATTCGGGTTTCATCGACAAGTGTTGTGTATTTTAACTTGTCGGTAATAATTATGTACTAAACAGGATCCAACCCCATACACCAAATCAGTATACACAACAATAAAAGCATGTATTGCACTAGAAAAATGTTATATTTGAAAACGTTTATAATTTGTTTTGTGTTTTATTGTAGAAAGCAGCCACTTTATTTGAATGGGAACTAAATTTTGATATTTTTCTTCCTGTCTTTTTGTTCTATGTTAAGATTACTGGGATCTTCTCTGTCCTAATAATTGTCCTTAATGCAAAGAATCCTGCCTACAATTCAAATTTAATCCCTCCTGAAAATCATATGGCCTTTTCAAATTAGATTATAATTTCACACAATTAACTACTTTTCAGAGTATTTTAGACAACCCCGTGCCACATTACAGAAACATTCCAAAGAAGAAAACTCCACGAAAAGGTAAATATCTATACTACCTCAGAACAAAGAATACATTTCAATAATATATTTAACAAATACGGATCATAATGAAGTTCTTAAGAGCTCAAAAACTTGTGCAGACTTCAATCGATCAAGTTTATCAGACATTATATGTAAAATATCATTAAAAATGTAGTTATTTAAACATTCTGTGAAGAAGCTGTTTTTTTCCATAAAATCGTACCAGAAATGATTTGTAGCGGTTAGTTTTTGACGTCGATGAAATAATTAGATTGTTAGACTAGCTTGTATTTTAGTTTTACCTTTAATGTTAAATTGGGCTCTCAATATCTTGTGCAAAATACATAGGCAAACGAAGACCAAAGCAAGAACGAGGAAAGGGGGAATTCTAAAATCACAAACCAAAATCACGGCAATTTACATTCAACACGAATTGAGACAGTATGACAAAGACAAAACAAATAAACAAAAAAAAAATGAACAAGAAGGCCACACAACTAAATCACTGGCAGTGTGACGCCCTATATAAGCTGAGGTATCATCAGGTGCTCCGGAAGGGTAAATATGATTTGCTCCACGCGTGGCACCCGTCACACTGCCAGTAAAAAGTCCGGTTTTGTCACAGTCGGTGTTAGTCAATCCGGCAACAAACTCTGGATCTACCCAAAGATATCTGTTCTCATTTGTGAAATAGAAACATTGTAATGACCTGTCAAATCGTGTTCAGACATATTTTGTCATTATATTTTCAGGTTTCAAGCCAATGTCAGCAACCACAAGGCAATGGGTATACCATTCGAAATCTAATGATCGTGAATCATTTGGTAAGCTTGTAAAATCATACTTTATTATATCCTAATCATTAAATTTTTTAAGTTAATCGAATTCCAATTACAATATGCCTTTCCCTTTTTCGAAAATTTTCTTGCGTTTTCATTTTAAGGGATTGAAGAGACAGAAATTTATCACAAATAAGTACAAATTTCAAAGCCTAGGGGATCGTCATTTATAATACACCTTTTTATTAAAGAATTTACCACTTGCGACCAATCGTTACTTACAAAAGTTTAAAAAAATCCATGGTATTGGTAATTGTCATTGAAGTGTTCCTTCTGAGTTACTTTTCTAAATATTGTAAACCGCGTCAGATCTTAGTGAAAGATATTTAAAACGAATAAAATGACGATAATTTGACTTTTCAATCTAATCGACATTTGCTGCAGTATGAGTTCAAGCAACACTGACTTATTATAGAACAAGGACGATTCAGGGACGGGGTCAATTACATCGGAAGGTAGTTAATTAAATTACAATTATTTTCCCAAAATGCTCAATTAAAATAAAATTACAAGGATTTAGAATGTAAGTAATTAAATTACAATTACTTTGCAAATGTAATTGATTGAATTACAAATTATATTTGAAGCCAAAATTTTGTTTTTATTATTTATTGTACAAGAGTTATTAATCATGCTAACAAATAGAAATTACTCGTAAGAGCCATGAAGGAAAGCATTACATACCTATTAATCAAAGATTCATATATATATATTTGGAAAACACAATAAATGATATTGATGGCAAAATACGGCCACAGTGTTAAATTACATAAGCGCGATATGGCAAGATGAAGATTAAAGAAATACCGATTTAATCCTTGAGTCTCTGCTTCATTGGTAACAGCCAAAGGTACAATTCTTCAGGTAGCCTAGAGAGATCCACAGACACGTTCCCCGAACGATCGCAAATATTTACTACCTTCGACCTCCCTGGTTATTTCAAGAAGTCCTTACCCAGATTTCGAATCGATACCGATTCAAAAACCGGCCTCTTTGGATTGCAAAGGAGGCCACATTAAAATCCTAATCCCTGTGGTACCACAGGAGAAAAAATATCAAAATATGAGCTCACGCTATGGTGGGGACCGACGTGTCCCGTCTTCATCTTGCCAAATCCCGCTACCGATTACTCAAAACTGTGACGATTATTTTGAATATATAATGCAGTTAATACAATAACAATAAAAATGTAAGTGAAAATATCAATATTAAAATTGAATATAATTATTCGATTTATCTCAATGAGAGCCTAATCTTTAAATTTGTAACAACTGAAAGCTTCCTAAAAAGTTTTCAGGTTTGTATATTTATTTTGGTTAAAACAAAAACCAATTAATCAAACGCAAATAAGCTGAATTTATGAGAGCCTAGCCTACAGGTTTGTATCAACTAAAAGTTCGCAAAAAGGGTTCAAGTGTTCAAGTTCAGTTTAATTCAAACGAGAAATGGATGCCAGAATCAACAAAACAACAACAAATAAGGCAAAGAAATGTCATATTCCTCAGAACAGATAGTTTATATTCCATATTGTCAATATCGTTTCAGCCTGTGATGTCCAAGTATTATTTACGTCATTCACGGAATATCCATGAAGTTCAGGAACGAAGTCCTGACAGCAGTAACGAATCTGAAATATTAGAAAAAATCAGCAGCAGAATCTCGTTTGTGATTGTATTGCCCTCGGGAGGGTTAACAAATAACGAGTATGGTGCTGACGGGGTGGTGGTGGTGCTATTTTTTATAATTTCGTCGACAACTTGCTTATTTGCCGGTGTCCTATTGCCATTTCCCCGGAAATATAGGCATGCTCCAGTCCCCCCCCTAGAAAAATAGGCACGTACCAGTTTTTCCCCCGTAAGTACTAGGGGGAAAATAAGATCATTGTCAATTCCCCCCCCCATATGCCTATTTTCCCCTATTCCCTGAACGACATCTATTTCAAGGGGGCAACCATTTGATTTTTATTTGGGGGGGACAAGGAAGGAACATCTGACCCTGGATATTTTTTTCACGCAATTTTTGAGCCTGACAATTTGTTTCTTCTCACTCGAAGTAATCTTGTCATTTTTTCGGTCTATCCCAGAAATTTTGCTTCATAAATGTCATCCTGTTATTTTTTTTTAAACTTCCTCCTGTCCTGATATTTTTTTGGCCAAATTTCTGATCCTGGATTTTTTTTTCGAATCCCCCCCCCCCGTAAAAATCACATGGTTGCTCCCTAGCCGAAGGTCATCAAGTATTATTGATTGTGTAAATTTCTGACCATGAATAATTTGGCTTTACTGTTTGGGGCATTTGGATGTTGTTTGCTCGCAATCATACATTTATTTTGATTTGATCTGTATTGACGAGTCATAAATTGCCATACTGTACAGTATACAGAAACTAAATTAAGAATATATTTTTAATCTTCTTTTTATCGTAACAAATCATACATAAAAGCTACCAAATTTTACCATGAAACTGAACACAGAAAAGAATATTTTGAGACAAGTTCCCAATAAATGAGCAGTCACTCATACATCATCATTCATACATCCCGAGTTCCTATCGTTATTTATGTTTGTCTCTTGTTTTCATTATTGTTTTTCTGGTGCAGTTTGCTTGTAGATTGTGGCATGTGATTGTAGTTCCTGGCCATTGTAGGTGTTTGCTGTTTTCCTGTTTTTGTAATCACAATGAGTTCAAGAAGGGGCTATATCTTCGTTTGCGGGATGCGAGATTAGATTAACAAACATAAAATAACTGGCAGGATTCTTACTGTTATCAATTGCCCGACCTAGACTGAAAAAAAGAAACAAACACAGGGCTCTCACAAGATAATTGCAAGGAAACTTGGCAAATAAATTCAAATAAATTGGATGAATTGAGCAATATGTTAACAGATGGACACTTGAACATAACTGTGATTTTTTTTTGTCTCCTTTTGAAAGGTAGTGAAGTTGGTATAATTCAAATTAAAATTATTAAATGCAGTAAAAATTCAAGGCTATCATCTGAAAGAGTCTTTGAATCCCGAAGCTTTACAAATTTAAGTAGCTCTTACAGGTAAACAAGCCAAGATATCAATTATATTTTAATACACTCTCATAGACGAAAAAGGCCCAGGGAAAATGACAATGATCCATTTTTCCCAGGGGGAAAAATAAGCACCTGTCAGTTTTTCCTCGGGGAAAAACTAACATGGGGGGAATGGCAATACGTATACGTATTGACATTTTTCCGGGGGGAATGAAAATGATTTCATTTTTCCCCGGGGAAAAATAGGCACGTTCCAGTTTTTCCCCGAGGGGAAATCTAGCATGAGAGGAACGGGGGGAATTGGCAACATAACTCCGGGAATTGAATGCTGATGGGTGTGTGAGAAAGTATGACGTCACATATGTGTAGATCCCAATTAACAGGCGCGGAATTGTAAACTAAATATTTATTCACTTTGATTAAATTCGTTTATCTTTTATCGATAAACTTAATTATTGCAAAATTAACAAACAACCAAAAAACTTAACTGATGTGATGACTGAAAAACTTTATATACATAAAATGTTCAAATACCTATCAGACACAATAGTTTATCAATTCTTTCTACTGTGAGCTGATAATAAATTGACTGGAAAGTTAACTCAATAATATTTTGAGTTATAAGACACACCAAGTCCGAGTGTGATAACTATTTTACATCACAGCTAATATATTAAGTGAAGGAAAACCTATATACATTCTTAAAAATTATTTCCGAGCTTATAATGTTACGAAATAAATATTCTATACTATAATAATAATATATATCCTTATTGTGCCCCACAACGATTCTTTAAACACAATTTTTGACACCGTATTTCAACGAGTTCGTGGTGTAGTATATAAGGTAGATGTCCAGCTTAGGAGACGACCCCGGTTCGAATCTCGCTATGGACAATGCTTTTTTTCAAGGTTTTAAAATCTTGATCGTTGAAAATTTTATGGATAGTAAAACATAAAATTTTACTTAGTCCATAAAACTGAACATTTCTCAAAGTCTGGCCTTGACAAAAAATAAAAAAAAAATATCCTTTGTTCTAACTGGGGTGCTCCGACTCAGCTTATTCCTGCTAGAACAAAAGAGCTGAGATGTAAGTAATAGTTATCACACGAGGACGTGGTGTGGTTGTATAAGATTACCCCGACGGCCGGAGGCCGGAAGGGCGAGCTTATACAGACACACCAAGTCCGACTCAGATTACCCCAGTAAAAACAAAGGAGCTGGGATGTAAGCAGCTGAGATTTGTCTAACTGTTACTTGAATATGTGAGTAAAATATTTATGAAAGCTCAGCAGACAGTTTAAACACATCAAATGAACATTCACTTAATTGGAAAATGTACATGGATTTAGAAGGTTTATTTTATTGCTTAATGGCACTAATTAGACACTAATTAAGTCTTGTTAATCACTGACATGAAAGTAAATATGACAAACAACTGATTAGAAGCCATATTGGATTAGGCATTTATAATAGAATAATAAAATAAACATATTTTTATCTGTTAATACAACAATATTTATAATTTTATTGCAAAATTTATATAACGTTGGTTTTGATTGGTCAAAACTGACCGTCAATTCCACCATCTACACACCTGGGTCAAAGTACGTTCCCTGTTTAGTTTGGTTCCTAATATGATTAAACAAACACAAGTCATAAATAGAATATGAAATCGTTTAATTGCATTAGAATCACAATAGCAGTATATTATTTGAATACCGGAGGGCGTCAATCTTGACCGTCAAATTTACGATTGACGCCCTCGGATATTCAAATAATGTACTCTTGTTAATTGATTTAATTTATATTAAAAACATTAATTATCAAGAGTTGCTCTATTAAAACATCTTAAAAATTTAATTAAAAAATGCATCAGAAGAAACAGCAATTTGTAAAATGTCAATATTTGAAAACATGGGAGAAAAAGTGCCTATTCTTGTATAAAAAAATACCAAGGCATAATCATATTTTGTGTGAAGAATTATCTGAGCTTTCCCCAATACTCATGAGAAGAAAGGAGGTAGCCATCTTTCATTCACTCTCTTTTAGCGTGTATATGTTATTGAATGTAATTGGATAAGTAATTAAAATTACACACCTTTTTGGTAATTAATTAATTAAATTACAATTACATGTAATTCAAATTTTTGTCAATTACACATTATTTCCTATTACATTAAAATTTGTAAATTACAATTACACATTACAATTATCCCATTCCTGAATGGCACTGCATGTTTTTATTGGAGAGCTTAAATGAAAACAGTGAGGACTTACTTTTGCCTCAGGTGGCTCACAAGCAATCAAGGGATTCATTAGAAAAGTTGCTATAAATTCGATATTTCTACCCAAACTGACACATGGATATATTCACATGAACAGAATTACAAAAGTTACAATGTTGAAAACTTTCCTTTTTGTAGTCCTCGAGCAAAATTGACGAAGATCCTTTGTCAAAAAGTGCATATTATGCGTTAATCTAGTATCAAGAATTAAAAAAAAAATTTTCCATATACTCAAAATGCATTCAAAAGGATGTGAAGCATAGTGGTATCTTAAATATATAGTCAATCTATATCTTTGACATTTTATTGCTGAATATATTACTATGAAACCTTTGGTAATTAGGGTATTACTTTGAATACACATAAAGTAAATATAATTTTTCAGTCTCGTCGGCCTCTGGTTTCTTGTCATACAGATCATGGGCCAATAGGTCAAGTAATACTACATGGATATCAAGTTCATCAAGTAAGGATTTTTCACTCTTGCATTATTATCTAGATATTTGTTACTTTTTACACCAGAAACATTTTTTATTCAATAACAAAATTTTGTATGGTTGCGACACATTAATTTGGTACTTGGATCATAAATGCAAAATCCTTTGAAGGTGACTTGCATTAAATTTGGTATTAAAAGCACTACGTTTCTTATAGGTTTGAACGGACTTTAATTTTTACTAGGTTTATTCAAAGTTTTTAAAGTTAGTGTTTGATATCATTAGATAGTTAGATAACATATAATATGAACATGGTGACTTCAAGATGAAGACGAAAAACAACAATTAAAGAGTTGTTTCATTTGCTTAATGTTTCCAAGTATTTATAGGGTTTTTTCCCATGTACATTTATTCCATATCCTTTTATTTGTTCATACACTTTTTTTATTGAACAATAAACATTTTTATAGTTCGACAAATTGACATGCGTTATGCATGTGTTTGGGAGTTTGCTTTTATATTTTTTTGAAAATGAACATTTCATAAAATACCGAATTTTGCAATTGTGGCAAATCAAATAGCCTCAGAAAGAAGAAGTATAACACACAAATTTAAATCGACCGTGAACATGACAAAATGAACTTCGATGCAGAGGCTCTGCTCTTTTAAACGAATGGACATTTTGTGTCCTTTAAGTGTCAATCAAGTGTCTTTGGTCTTCCGTCTTCTGGTGTTGTCTATTGTCGTTGATTTGTGTAATCTTGTGCTTTGTTGTTTCGGTATTCTACTGCCGTTGTTTTGTACATGGAACATTTGATTGTTGATTTTAATATAGCATATTAAAATATACTTGTATCATTAAAATGTTATTCTATTTAATTCATATTTTAAGAGACATTTCATCCAGAATACGTAGTAGTTCGTCTTACCTCAGCGACATCAATCAGGGTTTCCTGGAAAGCACCTTGTGACAATGGTATCGAGATTTCACGGTACACTGTTGTTGTATCTTCCTTGAATGGCGAGAAAGTTGGAAGCGCTGTAGTTGAAGTTGACAATCCTGTAAAAATTAATTATTTTCATGACTTTCAAAATCTTCCCGCCAAAACAAAACTTATTGTTACAGTACATGCAACAAGAAAAGGACACAACAGTGATACCATCAGACGTGAAATATCAACATATGAAGAAAGTATGTATAAACAATGAAATGATATGGAGTAAATGCACATGAGACAAAGTCTCTATAAATGCATGGTAAACAAGCAATAGAACAACCCTTTCATTGTTGTTCTTCACTTTCAAACATGTACATTAGAATCACAATTAATTGCAAAATTATAAAAAATAACTTATCTGCTCAGGAATTAGAGTATGATTATGCTTTTTATTTATTAACTAATAGTCCATTGTGTATGACCTTACTTGTTCCTATTGTGTAACCAATTATGCAGTTTGAGTAATCTATCCATGTTATGTTTTTTGAACAACAGGCATTGCTCTACTACAACATATATTGGAAAAAGTTTTTGGAGGATTGCTTTCTGAATTTTCTAACAATACTAATCTGTTATGGCCTGTGTAGGTTTTACCGGGATCTGTCGATGAAAATGGGGACTATATATAGTTTATATTTAATGAAAATAGAATGAATTTTATTGAATTATTAAGATAACATCATTTTAAAATAAATATTGCGATGTACAATGTAAATACATGTGAAGGAAATTTGAATAAGTATTATTTTTTTTCATTAAATGAGTAGATATATCTTAATATAAGGTAATACGCCTTCAACGTAAACCTCCCCAGGCCATAACAGATTGATATACAAGGTATTGGTAGACAATTCAAAAGGACCCTGAGTGCTTTGATTAGCTAACAAAAGCAATCCTCCAAAACTTTTTCCAATATATGTTGTAGTATTGCAATACCTGTTGGTAAAAAAAAATAACATGAACAGATTATTCAAATTGCTAAATTGGTTTCACAATAGGAACTAGATGACCGGTAAGGTCATACACAGTGGACAATGATACAGTAAAATAAGTTGTAAAATATATATAGAATTGCAACCATACATGAAAAGCGGATTGGTTAAATCAGGCAATTAAAATTGATATGCTATGGATCTTGTTTTCAATATATATCATGTTCTAAAAAATCGCTGTTAAAGGCTTTCACGAGGTTTACCTACTATTTGTATATATATATATATTCATTTGAAAGACCTATTTGATGTTTCAGTGACAAGAAGATTTGGACTTATTGAACAAAATATTATATCAAAAGTAAAAATATATGGAAAATATACATTACACAAATTTGAAAAACCCCAACATGCTACATCCATAAGTGAGAACAAATGACTGATACACTAGTCTCTTTCCTCTCTTGTCAATGTTTATCTTGTCATTTTACATAAAACTCAACCATGTACATCTGTGATTCTACAATCTTGAATGTGCGTACAATATAAGCCTTATTTTTATTAAGATATTGCAGACAGACACACCAATAGAAGAAAATTGCAAACAGCAAATGAAAAACGTGATATTCCATCACCTATGCCATATCGTATTGGAGAAAAAGCTAGAGGTAAAACATAATGTGGAACTTGTTAATTATAACAGCCTTATTTTCATCTTTACTTTCATCCTCTGACCATTACAGTATTTAGAACGTCTTTTGTCCTAGCTTTGCTCAAATTGGTGAGAAAAACATGATTTCAAAAGTCTTGCATAAGTACATGTATGTATTCTATATTCTACATATGTGATATGTGTCAGTTACTTATTTTTTAACAACAGAGCGTAACGTATTCACACTATATCTATGAGGTTATACAGTGTTTTCAGAGTTAAATATTGGTATATTAATATTCCAAGCCAACTTCTTCGATTATGAGCTAAGCGGGAAAATTGTTCTACTTTATTAATTGGAAATTTTGAGTTTTTCTGCAATCAATTTAATTATAGAATTTTGAAATGTGTAATGTATTCGTTTCCAAACTTGTTTCAGGATTTGCGCTTATAGTCGTCAATCTTGATAATCCTGCAGGAGAAGAAGATGCAGGTATTTATATTGTCTTGTACAAAAAAAAAATTAATTTAAACTACAGAGTATCTACCTCATGCATAGCTCTGCCCTAAGCATAATTTTGGCTTTTCATTTGAAAATCTTAAAATCTTTTCTCAGATTTTACAATTTTTTATCAATGTTCTTCCATACATTTTACTTTGATCTTCACTGAAGAGACATAAGTTGTCAAAATGGCTATATAAGCTTTCTCTTATCAAAATGTATCAATTTTCTCTCTTGTGTAATTATTTTTGCAGATAATTTATATATATATAGGAAAATTCCAAATACAAATAAATAAACATTAGTATTGATATCGAATACTGAAAAAATCATGTATAAAAAATCAAATCTGCATTATTAATTTATTTTTTTCAAGTCATTCATATTTACACTGTAGAACATTCAATGAAAATCATCATGTTACGTTTCAGATTATATGAAAAGTCTATTCAGAGATCGTCTGAACTTTAGAGTAGCCACTCATTTGAATTTAGAGGCCGGGAAAATGAAGTCAGCTGTACAACATTACGCTGAAAATGAGTCCCATCATGACATTTTTGTTTGTGTTTTTGCTTGTTCGGGAAATCTTGGGACGTTGTATGGTTCTGATGGGAAACGTAGTGTTACTATTGAGGAGCTTTTACAACCCTTAAGCGATAGTCGAGGGCTGCAGGACAAACCGAAGATTGTTCTGATTGATGCTTGTCAAGGTGTCGAAGAACATTGTAAGTGAAAATATTGCATTTTTATAGAGGAATGAGTACGACTCCCATTCATGAACTCTAAACTGTTGTGGCTACTAACTGGAAGAAGTGATTGAGAAGTATGGATATAATTCATGAACATTCTTTTTTTTTCAAAATTTTATGTAATTTTTTTCATCGTTTGTTGTTCCATATACTAAGGTTTTTGGAGTATTTGAACTGTTAAATCAATGAAACATCGGAACAACAACAAAGTAACAAACACACAAGGCACAAAGGATTCAACAAACTTCGAAATTTGAAAATGCATACAAATACACCTGCTTTCAGATCTTGTTATTGAATTCATTGTTATTTTGAATTTCATAAAACAAGAAAGACAAATCAACGAGTGCTACAAAAATGATGCACTGGCCGTGACAATCAACACAATGACCACAATTTTTTTCGAAATCACAAACCAGTTTCAATAAAAGTCCAAAACGTGGTAATCGAGTTAGGACAAAAATACTGTAATATATTTAATACAGGAGTTTATCTTTTAATGCAGTGTGGAGTTGGTAAAACAATTCCCCGTGTAAGAGATGTACTTTTGCATGAGATTATATCTCATCTGTACACTTTGTTCAATTACTATTACTATTATCTAAATTCATGTAAAGAAGTATGGCCATTAAGGCGTGAATTTTTTCTCCCATGTTGGGTCATTTTTAGAATATGCTCAGATGATGTCGAAAATCGTTTAATGTTTTCTCTAGTATGTGTATTTATCAGAAATAAAATTAATATATGCAACACTTGTATGTTTTCTGACTTATCGGCAGTCTAACATGGCTGTAAATAGCATTTTGTGTCAATTTTAGCTATTTTACAGTGTTTGAAAAGATAGTACTACTCAAAGGACACCGAGAATCAAAACCAATTTTTTGCTGCGAACGTATAAACATTTGCCCTTCCAAATAGCAATTAGTTTATTTTGGTTCTGAATGTCCCATACAACGAATTTTAACAAAAACCTACAAAAATTGTGAAAATCTGTCAAAATTGCATACAAATGGCAGGATCAGTGGCTAATTTTTTTCGAAAAGATTTAATGCATTCTAACAATTAGTATGACGAAGGAAATAAATTCACGGGTAAATGGCCATACCTCTTTTAAAACCTAAGGTTTAACTCCCTCCATTGTAGTTTTGTCCTTAGTTATATTTGATATTACTGATTATTGGGATTTCGGATTGAAATTATAGATTTCCTATGTTTGGGTTCTAGTGCTGCTAATGAGGAATTAATTTCCGAAATGGCCATACAGCTCATTAAAATTATTGCAGTTGGAGTTAACATATGCGTTAAGGTCTCATGTCCATTTACTCCATATTCTTTCGTAAAATATGTAAAAATCACGATGGACTCAAAGAGTAAGACCAAAGCCATCGGAAGACAAAGCCTCCACATAAATTAGTCCTTTTAAGCAAAACAAGTTATCACAATCCTTTTACTATCAAAACTGCGATAAATTTGAATTCTTCAACTTATGTCTGTGTAGTATGCAAAATATCAAAACATTTAGTTTATGAAAATGATGTAACAATTTATTCAAAAATTTGTGTATCCATGCCCCATGATGAACAGAGATGATAGCAATTGCATTAAGTGCATAAAGCAAGCATCGTCCAACTATGTGATAACGATATATTTTCTGTTATCGTGTTAGATTTCTGAATTAGTTCTTTATACAATTCTGTACATTATATTGATAAAAAAATAAAACATACTATTACTATGGGCATTTCTTATCCTCGTTTTACGGAACGGTTGTTAAAAATGCCAGAAGCGGATTAAAGAAAAGCTGGGACGTAACTTACATTCTTTACGTAATAGGATATCGACAAGATACTCTGCTTGCATCCGTTAAATTGGCCTTGAGATCTAGTGACCTGAAAATTTTAGGTCTGGCCTCTCTCTGATACTTCCGATGTCTACTGAAATATATGATGATTCTTTACCAAACTCTTCGTGAAGTTTTGACTTTGATTTTTCTTCCGTAGTGTGACAGTGGTAAACTTGCGGACTTGAGCTAGCGGCGATCACCCCTTGGCCCATCTTTCAGAATTAAATATTGTCACTTTCCCTACTATCAAGATTGTGGTCATGGAGTTAGTAGTCTACCTGTATGGGTTTTATTCGTATGTTTATTATACTGTAGGGAAACGGGACAGATAAAGGAGAGGTTTGGGTACCCATGAAACGATTTAACCCTACCGCCAGCTCTTGCTAGTGTCGGTATAAAGTTCGGCTGTAGCGAGTTCCCATCGTTGTTTTCGTTTGTTTTTTGTCTTATTTGTATTTTTTCCTGAGTAGTTGCGAGGCAGATTGTAACTTTCAGCCATTGTAGGAGTTTCCACTTTTTTACATACATTTGACTTTACATCGAATTCAATTAAAAGACGACGATATTTCTTAATTTTAAATAAAACAACGCTGATGGCATACCGAAATTACAAAAGACGTAAATTACCAATATTAAAGTCCAGAGACCCGGACAAGATGAGGGAACAAGATAGCAAACAAAAGAGACATCAAAACTTTAAAAATAACAAACACTACACTCAAAACTAAACTACTAGACTACTAGTGTTCCTGAACTCCCATAAAATCGAGTGTGACATCAGATGTTCCGGAAGTGTAAACATGTCCTGCTAAAAAAAACCCTGACGAGTCCATCAAGGAAAGTGTAAAACCGGTAATTTTAAAATCAAGACGTGGTTAAAAATAAGTTGTTGTTAATGCACTAAATATCTGATTGTCTTTGAGTCATCTGCTTCTATCCATATTTAAGAAAAAATTGTTGAAAATATAAAGAAATGTGAAAAATCTAAATGTTTGCCTAAGAAATGATATAACATTTGATTGACTTATATAAACATGTCATTATATTTGTTATTATTGTCCTTTACTAGTTGAAATACACGCAACTCCATTATCACCACACTCAATTAAAGTATCATGGCCACAAAACAAAGTCGGGAACGGAGAAGAAGTGAAGTATAAAATTTACTTTAGAGTTGCTGAAGGAGGCGAGAGATATGAAAATGAAACAGAACAGACCTCATGGGTTCTTCGTGACTTACAAGAAAACACTTCGTATAAAATTATTGTTGTTCCAACATTTAAGTTCCGATCAGTGTCTGGAAGATGGAAAGAAGTGAAAGGTGCTCCTTCAAAAGAAATTCAGTGTGTAACATTTGAAAAAGGTATCCTAAAATTTGGTTGATCAAAGTTCTTTTGTCGTTTTGAATGTATTAACTAGAACTTGTATTACATTATAGACGAGTTACCAGTTGGTGAATTTTCCCGTAAAATTTTGACGTCACAATATAGATTTTTCAACGTCACAATGTTCAATGACGCAATTTGCTCCGATTGACCCCAGGTCAACCGGAGCAGTTCATTCATAAAATGAAATAGGAAAGTGGTCTATTAAAAACAGCAAAGTAGAAAACAAAAAGTAATAAATAAATACGTTTAACGAAAGCGTTTGAAATAGAAGTTCTTCAAGACAAACAATCATAAAACAATTAAAGAGATAAAGAAGTAATACATCAATTACTTGAAACACACAAAGACGATAATAATCACTACAAGAAACATAGTTTTCACACTTTTGTGAACATTGAATAAACATTAAAGAAAGATATAAAGACTACAATTTTCTTTATTCTTTTCAATGTGATTTTTACTTTAAGTTGATCTCATAAAAATAGATGATAGAAGTTTGGAGGACAACTAAAAATATATATAGTTCTTTTTATTTTATCTTTCAGACTCTTTTCAACCACGTCATGTGAATGCAGTATCAATGACCCCGTCAACTATTGATATCTCATGGGTAGGACCAAAGTACTTTGAAAATATCAAACAGTACATTATATTTTTCCGTGGGTCACGGATTACACTGAGTCCATCGCCTGATACTTTTAACTACTTTACTCAATTGAATCATCTGTTGCCGGACACGGAATATAAGTTGAAAGTCGTGGTTGTGTTAAAGAATGGAAAGAGGGACGAAGTTGAACTACTGGCACATACAAGGAAGAAAGGTAATACTGTAGATTTGTATATAAGTATTTCTATCAGGTATTATACAATTAATAATTTGTACGGGTTAATGGCAGCAAAATACCGAAAGAGTAAAGTATACGTACGAAAGAGAAGGGAAACGGGGAATGTGTCAAAGAGACAACGACCCTAAGGGGAGCAATAACAACTCAAAGCCACCATAAGATCTTCAATGAACGGTGAGGAAACCCCACATCCAACGGTAGGTCGGAGTTGGCCCCTAAATAAAAGAGTAATCAAGTTCAGCGAAATAAGCATCTTCCTAGACTCCGATAGACATAAAGTGAAATAAGTGTTTACACAAATCATATTCAAATGACGTGGCTAAAATGATAACAACAGAAGATGGGAGAATAAGACACGATATATTTATAAAATAATTTGAACACCACGGGCGCAACATTTGAAACTTAAGCACTCATAAAACTTAAGAATGACATTAGGTGCTGGAAGGGTATATATGTCCTGCTCCGTATATCACACTGTCAAACGAGAGTCAGGTCAAAACGATAATGTCAGATTGGTGAAGACTTGCAGTCTGGCTGAAAATGTTCTCATTGTTAAAAATTCTAATAACATCAAAGAGAATTTAACGCTCCATGAAAATGATAATAAATTGCACAAACAAATAAAATAATAATGAAAATGGGGGTAATAACAAAATCACCGAACAGAATATTGTCAAGAGACAAAGTCAACGAGGCAAAAAGACAAAGCAGACAGAAAACACCGGGAAAAATGTCGACCACAATGGCCTTGACTTGGTATAGACATTTGAAATTAAATGGTTGGTTAAACTGTTTTATGGTGCGCAAAACCAATCCATCCATTGCGGTAGTGTGCGGTTGCAACTCAACAGCAATTGCTATTGAAAAGTCATGGATAGCAATTCAATGAACAATTCAACTTTGATACGTGTGAAATAGGTTTTTAAATAGCTTGTAATTACTTGAAATTTGCAATATCTAATCTTTGGATATCTGATAAACTAAAGAATATCTCTCTCGTGAGAAGTTTTGTTGTTTGATGGGGTTTAGCGTCAGTTTAATGTCATATTGTCCGATTTGCCCTCTGTCAGCTTTTTCATGTTTTATTGAGACTTTGTCTTCAAAATTGTTGATTATTCTCTGCACTGAAGAGACATAAGCTGTCGAAATGGCAAGCTTCGGAGCTAAAATGGACCTTAAGTTTTTGGTATTTTGTTGTTTTGTTTATTTAAGATTCTACAGTTTCTTAAAACTTGTCTATGTTGTCACTTCTTGAAATTGTCAAGAAGAAGCGAGCACATAAAGCATTATATTAAGCAATCAAATATTTAGAAAATAATAAGTTTTTAAAATGCTTTTTTTTCAGTTTTTCTTTTCTTTTTTTTCTTTTGTGATGTTGCATATTCATCAAACCAAAAAGTCAGTACCTTAGTGCTGGCCCAAAATCCAGTTTTATTTGATAACTTTCAACATTCATTTTTTATACACCCGTCTAATGACGGGACGTATTATGGTATACCGATGTCCGATTGTCCGTCCGTCCGTCCGTCTGTCCGTCCGTCCGTCTGTCCGTCCGTTTCATATGTCGCGCTCTAACTTGATAACCCTTTGGCCAATTCACTTCAAACTTTATAGAAGTATTGGGTATGATGGCCTGACGATCTGTATACTTTTTCGTGAAATTTCGATTTTTCTTGCAAGAGTTATGGGACTTTATTCGTCAATTTTTAGGCAATTTTTCATATGTCGCGCTCTAACTTAATAACCGTTTGGCCAAATCACTTCAAAGTTTGTAGAAGTATCGGGTGCTATGACCTGACAATCTGTATACTTTTTCGTGAAATTTCGATT
Organism: Modiolus philippinarum; assembly: GCA_002080025.1. NCBI lineage: Eukaryota > Metazoa > Mollusca > Bivalvia > Mytilida > Modiolidae > Modiolus > Modiolus philippinarum. Next base: position 102,258 of record MJUU01023434.1, read on the forward strand.
TTTCTTGCAAGAGTTATGGGACTTTATTCGTCAATTTTTTAGGCAATTTTTCATATGTCGCGCTCTAACTTGATAACCCTTTGGCCAATTCACTTCAAACTTTATAGAAGTATTGGGTATGATGGCCTGACGATCTGTATACTTTTTCGTAAAATTTCGATTTTTCTTGCAACAGTTATGGGACTTTATTCGTCAATTTTAAGGCAATTTTTCATATGTCGCGCTCTAACTTGATAACCCTTTGGCCAAATCACTTCAAAGTTTGTAGAAGTATTTGGTACTATGACCTGACGATCTGTACACTTTTTCGTGAAATTTCGATTTTTCTTGCAAGAGTTATGGGACTTTATTCGTCAATTTTTAGCAATTTTTCATATGTCGCGCTCTAACTTGGTAAAACCTTTGGCCAATTCACTTCAAACTTTGTAGAGGTATTGCGTATGATGGCATGATGATCTGTATACTTTTTCTTGAAATTTTGATTTTTCTTGCAAGAGTAATGGGACTTTATTCGTCAAATTTAAGGCAATTTTTCACATGTCGCTCTCCAACTTGAGAACCATTTGGCCCAATCACTTCAAAATTTGTAGAGGTATTGGGTATGATGGCCTGGCGATCTGTTTATTTCTTCTTGAAATCTGGATTTTTCTTGCAAGAGTTATGGGACTTTATTTGTCAATTTTAAGGCAATTTTACACATATTGGCTTTACTTGACAATCTTTCTTCAAACTATGTAGAGATATCAAGCTTAATAGCCAGGTAAAGGTGCATTCTAAAATGAGAACCCCTTACCTAAATTACATAAGTGACGACGGGCGTATCATGCGATTTGGCGCAGCTGTTTATTTATCATTTAGAACTACAGGGTATCTTCGCATGCAAAGGTCATTCTATGGCTTAATTTTGCTCTGCATTTAGATCATTCTGGTTAATTTTTCCTATCAGCTTTAATAATTCTTTTGGTTTGTAGTCTTCATAATATTTTCATTTGTTCTGCACTGACGATACACTAGTTGTCGAAATGGCTTGTGCGGAAACTAAATTTACATTGACTTCTGTATTATATTTTTTCTAATCATTAGTTCTCCCTTTTTTTATCCTCTTGAACATGGATTTGTTATAATAGCAAAAGATACAAATGCGTTTGTTTTGGTTAAGTCTAATATTTTTTTTCTACATGTTTTAGAAATTTTAATGCACGAAAAAAATCCTTGAAAAACAAAAACATTTTTTTTTCTATTTTCTTTTCCACAGAAACTGCTTTTATCACTCCTCCAATATCTATCTTTTATTTGGAATAAAAATAGACGACCTAATACTCATTACATATTTAAACACATTATAACTAGGGTTCAAAAGTAAAAAAAATACTATTATAAATTCATGAATTGATTATATATCAGAAAATATTTTATGAAACAAAAACTGGAAAATCAACAATAGTTAATTTGTGATGTATTTGTTTTCAAGAAAATATGCAACCGAAGCACTTGCATGCCTTTGTGATATCACCAACTCAAGTATGTGTTCGATGGAAACCTCCAGAGGGTAAATTCAAACATTTGATCACAAAATACAGAGTTCGGTGGGGAGAAAATGCTAGACAACTCAAAGAACTGGAAACTGAATACGCTTCGTGCATTTTACGGGACTTAAATGTGAATACAGAATACAGTATACAAGTCAATGCTATTATAAAGAAAGGAAAATTTGAAACTCCATTTGAAGTAAAGGAACCATCAAGAATTGCAGTACGGACGTCTACACGTAAGTCTAAAGTCTCAATGATATTAGAATTGTTTTTGTATTAAAGTTCACTTTCTGTTTGAAATAGTATCGTAATGATAGAAATCAATTTTGATAATACGGACGGGTTGTTTCTGGAAGCTGTTACAACAGACATATGACAAGAGAATCCTGTATACTAAGTTTCCTTAAACTTTAGTGAAGTATATATATGGTCGGCAATAATGTTCTTCTTGTATAGTTTATATTAATTTAACATCAAAACAGAGTTGTATAAGTGTGTAAGCAATTTGAAATCACAGCACACAGAATACAGTTGTAACTGTACCGTTGTAAATTGTTTACAGTTGTAACTGTAACTTTAAGAAATTATCTTTTTAGCTGGAGAGACATACATTCCGAGGGAACCAGACTTTTTAATCGGAATATCAACTGTTCCTAAGTTCGTTAGTTATCTGGACTCTGAAAAAGGATCAAGATACTTGTCTGCGATTAAAAATCATTTTGAGGATAATCCAAGGTAAGAATGGCTTTAAGGGATTTGAATAAATCCAGCAAAGATATATTTAAAATTAAGGTAGTTCGCTCCTCTTGTTTTGGGGTTTCTGTCAGATTTTCGGAATCCTCTGGATTTATCCATTTAAAGGCATTATAATTTTTTGCCCATGCACCCCATTATTTTTTTTCCATAATTTCATTTTATACATCTTCATGAGCATTGAGTAAAAATTTCATTAAATTATATTTATTCTGTCACATTCATTCATGATCCAAAACTTCACTAATGCTATTCTTTGAAAAAATTTACAGGAGTTAAGTTTCCCAACAAATTTTCAGTAGCTTATATCTAAAATATAAAATCATCAACTTATCAGGTTTTTTTCACTTAAATAATTTCTTATTTATTTCTGTAACAAAAAAAAATCCGATTTATTTGAAATGGTGAATAAAAGGATATGGAGTAAATGCACATGAGACAAAGTCTCTACAAATACATGGTAAAAACAAGCAAAGGAACAACGCTTTTATTGTTGTTCTTCATCTTGAAGTCACCATGAGGCCTTCAACAATGAGCTTTGCTCATACCTCATAGTAAGTTCAAGACAGCCTCTAGCCCCGGTTTAAGCGGAATTCTTTGCTAATTGTCGAGCAACGCTACATCCATGTCTTCATTGGTCATGGGTGCGGGATTCTCAACAACCATCAATTAAACTGGCAAAGTGCTCTTACAATCACTGTCATTCTTTGCCCGACAAAAGCACTAGTGTCTTAAGCTAGTGGACGATTACAACATATAGACAAACACAGGGCACTCATCAAGTCGAATGTAAGAAAACTTGGCGTTATGAAATAGTGAGATGTGAGCACTTAAAACGGGTGGTCAGAATTACATTTAGAAATTACAAACAACGGCAGTAGAATACCGAAGGAACAAAAGGGTGAAATTCACA
>MJUU01023439.1:18920-34347 GCA_002080025.1 Modiolus philippinarum
TATATATATATATATATATATAAACTTGTTCACCTTCCCGGAGTTGCGAATATTTACGCTAATGCAGGGCCTAAAAAATAAAATATAACGGTCTATCGTAGGAACCCAACGGGGCTAGAATTAGAGAAATGAATATCGAGATTGCTTTCCCACCGAGGGATTTGGCTGTTCTTCGAATGCACATATATTACAGACAGATTACACTGCCCACGCCATCTCTTTGGGAGACCAAAGGGATGTAAAATAGAGTGAGCTGCAAATTTATTTTGACACGTAATATGAGAGTTAAGTATATTAATTAAGCGAAATTTGAACATGGATTTGGTGGTGTAGTGGTTAGCGTAGCAGACTCTCAACCCTTAGTACCTTGACAGAAGGGGTTCGAATCCCACTGGAATCAACAAAAAATTATTATTTAATATTAAAAGACTTAGACTTTGGCTTTGGTTTGATAGAAAAATACATTACAGGCAGATGTCAAAAGCCTAAATGATTTTGTTACCATTACTTCCCATGTTCCTTCGTTATTCTACTGACGATGTTTTATCTCAAAAGCCATCAAAGATACAAAAAACTATTAGAAGGAAAAATGTTCCGTACAATAAGGCCAACAAAATGGGACCAACGTCCTTTAAAAACGTAATTTGTCATAAAAGTCCCTAGGAACCATATTAAAGATGTTTTGTGTTGTTGTGAAGACAAAAAAATAAATTTATTTTTTAGAAAGTCCTTCACGACCGTTAAGCAAATAACAATTAAGGCAATTAAGGCAATTCAAAACTTCTGTTTACAGGATATTTTTTACCTAAATATATATTAGGATCCAACTAAAACGTGTTATCATGTTGAAAGTTTTAACCCTGTATCATGGATCATAAATGAATTTTTGTGTTTCTGACATTTTATTGTTGGTCTTGCATATGTAATAATTCACTTTATAGTACATAACTGGTGAATATTGTTGTGTCATTTTTTTCTGATTATTGCTTTTCTGGAATTATTTGCCAATTAGTATTCATAACAATGCATCAGCACTATCTAATTCTAACACCATTCATGTTATGTGCGAACAAAATGTGAATAGAATTGGTAATAATTACTGTTAATTTTGAAGGAAAGAGCATACAAAAAAGCAATATATAATTGGAAGTACTATATCGAATTTCATTTGTTCAAACAAACACGCCCAGTAAAGCAGCTTACAATTTAATTGTAAGGATTATATATTTTAGAACCTAGAGAAAGCCGGCTTAACAACCTGTTATAATAACGAGCACAATGAATCCGGCTTTTTACCTATTCCTAGGTATGTTGTTGGCATTGTACACCATTTCATTATAGGTACTAAACGTTTTAATCAATAATGAAAAAGATGATAATTTGCATTCACTCCAGTCTTTTTAGTCTTTTTAGTCTTTATGGTCTTTATTGTGTTTTTCTTTTCAAATAGTTTCAGTAATTTTTCCTTATTTCTATTCCTTTTTCTTCTTTTTTTCTTCAATTTGAAATATATTTCAAATTGAAGAAAAAAAGAAGACCCCTTGGGGTCGTTGTCTCTTTGACACATTCCCCGTTTCCCTTCTTTTTCTTATTCTAAGCTTTTTTTACATTAATCAAAAATATAGTCTTTAATTTTGTTGTAAAATATTATTTGTTTATATAATATGTGTCGCCGTTGGATGCAATGTAATTTTGTGTTATTTATTGTAATAGGAGAGGACTTCCTTTAATGTTGTAATAACTTGTGTCCAATCCTTTTTGTAAACTAGTTTATTAGTTGCAAATAAAATATGTTTAGTTAGTTATGTTATTGGCACTGTCTTTGATCGTGCGTATTTTAATTTACATGCAAGGAATTGAGAGAGAAATATTTTAAATTCCCAGATCAGGTAGATATTTCTTTACTAGTTGGAGTTATGAGCTATTTGAAGCTTGGTTCTTATTTGGACGTACAGTGATATTGCTGTTCTATGAAACGTAGAGGACATCTTGATGTCGTAATAATAAACGTAGAATTCGTGCTGATGTCGTAATAATAAATGTGGAACACATGTTGATGTCGTTATGTCTGATGTTGAACGGTTACCTTGCACGTTTATGAAAGCAAAAATGTTTAAAAATATTAGCAACCTGTTCTTGTATATATCTAGAAACTTTTATTTGACATGATTGTCCGTGTATAAAGCTCATATTGCCGACATCTACCATAAATCGTCAGTGGAATATAAAGGCTAATAATGAAAAACCGTCTTTGGAAAGGCCTTGAAATGAGATCTCTCTTTCTTTCTTAATATCAATATTAAATTGTGAAATTATTATAGAGTGTAAATAAGACAAGAACAATTAGAGAAACACTAAGGAAGTTGTTATTATTCAATATTCACAGTCACTGTGAATATCGTTGTCTCAGAAGATACAGTTTATACAGGATTTTTGTTAACTTGCAGGGTATGAGAATCCCTCTTAAAACAGTATTACGTGCAAAGGTTATATAGACATCCAAGAAATGTACATGTTAATGGCGATGGTTATATACATGATATATGAATTCAGTGGCAATCAAATCACAAATTTACTAAACATTTATTGTATAATACAAAAATGTACTTTTACCTAAAAAATGCGTAGATTCTTACCAGAAAAAGCTATACAAATTGTCATCCATGACTTCATATTTCAATATACTTCTTTTATTTCATCTTTTTGCAATATTCAAACTCAAGAGTTCTCTTTCTGAAAAAAATAACAGTTTTACATCAATGAATGTCATGATATAGATAGTGGCGTAGTTACAGAGAAATATATATGTGTGGTCAATCATTTCAGTATAACAACAACTCTTTTAACCAGAAATTATGACAACAATAAATTTGTTCTGGCATTGTCTTATCGTTTGTACTTTATAGGAAGGAATAATTAAGCTTTATAAGAGCAACATAGATAATTGTGACAAGATTTTATGTAATCGATGTACATTTTGTGTAGTAGGTCACTTAATCCAGCGACGTATGTCACGACAATATGATAAGAGACCCACTACATCTGATTTACATAAGAGTAATAAATAATCATTTCGTGTTATCTTCAACAATAAAATAAGTTTTTTCTCTAATTCTTGTTCAAAATAGATAGTTCCCAAATGATGCTAGATGAACTTAATAATCAACATGTTTAGACATTGATCTCACTTGTTGATTGGTTGTCTCGTGTCAGTTTCTAGAAATAGTTCAAGCGGATGTTGATGAACTAAACACCTGCATCATTATCTAGCGAATTGATTTTTTCATTTTATGACTAAGATAACTGAATTTATTGATAATATGACATCTTTTATAAAAAATATTACACTCAACAACCCTTTCAATGAAGGGCGCAATGATACACATAGCAACGATGATAGCAACAAAATGGCGGCATACTTGAGACTGGAGACTACGGAGATCGCTTCACATCAAATAAATTGAGTAGGAATAAGAGAAAAAATCTCTAACATTGTTTTCCGGTTTATTACAATAATTTCTCACATCCCGATAGTTAAATTTTCACATTTTAAAGTTCTCGGATAAACCTCGAACTTAAAAATGTGAAAATTTAACTATCTCGACGTGAGAAATATACGTAATAAACTGGAAACAATGTTAGAGACTATATCTATACAACAGAAACAGTGTTATAATGTTAAAGTGCACCAGGTGTAAAGAGAACCAGACACTGATAAACCAGCTGTACTGTTAATTTTGTAATATATTATGGTTCTGTGATAATAACAATAATTACCATAGCTTCAATGTATTGTTTGAAATTAATGAAATTAACCAGATGTAGTCAAAGATGCCGTGCAATCAACTATTTAGAAATTTATCCCAATTGTTTTAATTTAATTGTCATCATAAATGAGAACTTATCAGTGCAAACTGTGTGAATCAATTGGTGGTAGTTAAATCATGTGTTTTGTACAGTTTTATTACCAAACTCTGCAAATTTCACTGATAGAAGACAATTCTCTTATGTTAACTATTATACAAATAAGTAATATATTTTTTTTTCCTTCGTGCTAAGTTACTCCGAGATAAATAACAAAATATCGAAGTTACTGTTAATGTCATTTCTGCGTATGCACATTTCGACAACATATGTCACTTCAGTGCAGATCGAATCAAAACAGATTTAAAGGATGTGTTTTTCTACAACTAAAATGCTATATCTTTTTTAAATCATACTATATCTTGGCCTAGATATGAGACTCTCAATCGTGTACCTTAATGAGAAGACAGTACGTTTCACAAGTGACATCAACGAGTAGAAGGTAGATTATATTTTTCGGCAATATACATATATATGAGCAAATAAAAGGATATGGAGTAAATGTACATGGGACAAGAACCCTATTAATACAAGATAAGATAAAGCAAATGGAACAACAATTTTTAGGCCTTTACTCAAACCAGTTCAGTCACATTTGCACGAACGATTATGTTTTTAATGCTCCCATTTTTGTTTTCATTCCTCTCCTTAGAAACTATAGACTTTAAATATAATAAAAAGGTTATTGCTCATTTTGTCTTATTCCCAGTGTTTTCAGAATTTATCAAAACAAAATACAAAAAAGTTCTATAATAATTCATTGATTTATTTGAAAGATTTCATAAATTGTTTTAAGGATGTTCGCTGGTCAATTTTAAAATAACAAGGATTCCTATTAAATGTGATTTCTTGCTAGAAAATTGTAAAAGAAGGAATTTAAGCCAAAAAAAATAATAGGTTACCGATGAAATTACTTGGCTACAAGTGCTTGAAAAAATGTCGGTAAAATGAACTCCTCTGCTTCTTCCATAAATTTAACACGAGGAATGTTTATCAAATAATTAATGTGACCAAATAACCCCTATGGAATAAAATTTTGTCAGAATGCTCCAAAAGATGTATAAAATGAAATTATTGAGTAAAATTAGGGGGTCACCGGACAAAACATTATTAAGCTTAAAAATGGATAAACCCAGAGAAATCCTAAAAAATCTGACACAAATACATAAACATAACCAGCTAACATCCTTAATTCATCATTCAGATATGCACATATGGCACTAAAACAGTTAATATCGTCTTGGTGTAGTCCTGGTCTGATAACCGCCATTTTAAACGTCAAAAATATCCAATGTCTGAAAAAGTTATATCTAAGTATGACTAATCTCTTGTTAAGTTCATCATATATTCTTTGTCAACTTTAAAAAAAAAATTCTCAAAATATTTGAAAGGAAAATAATTTGTTGAACTTTTGTCTCATTCACTAACATTAACTGCACTATGCATAGAAAAGGGAATTGAGACGTGAGTAGTATAGGGGGTTACCTCAGATCACTTTTGTCGAGGACCCCCATAGTGCATTCTTTGTAAAATATTTTCATTTTCCCTCAATTTTCCTTAAAATATGCAAATTAGTTTGGGTTTTTGACCTTTGACCCCTATAGAGGGCGCTGTAATCGTCATTGACGAGGTGCTAAGTGTGTCATTGGCCTCGCCCTGTCTTTGGTATTGTCACTGCTTTTGCCTACTGGTCTCGCCCTACCTGTATCCAGGATACTTTGATAGGTCTCGCCTTCTACTCTGGTCTCGCCCTTCTTCTGTCCATGTCCACTGGTCTCGTGTTTATCCCAGCTTTGATTTTGCTTTTACCCTAACCCTAATCTATTTTTTACTACACCTTAACCATTGTCTCTACAATCCAGTGACGGAACCTTTTTGTTATAGTTTTTCATTTCGGAGAACATCCACATGTTTCTTTTACAATTTAAAATCCATAAGGTAATGTAAAGTAATCAGTCATGATGACTCTTTTGTCAAACACTTATCTGTAATCTTTTTTCTGGTTGGCGGTAATTAGTTTGAAATTGTCTCTAATGATTTTGAAGTCATTTTTCACAGTTTTTACATTGTCTTTTCTGTTGGTGATCATGTCCTTAATCGTGTAAAAATTGATGAGTTGACTGTTCTAAATCCAGTGTCAATCCTTTTACTTTACATACGGTTGTTATTTCATTTTGACATGTACCTTTCTATCCATAATTTTTAGGTCCACCAGTTTAAAACTCGGAAATTGGGTTTCCGGCTACTTCATCCGCCAAATCTCCTAAGTAATCTCCTAGTTCTGGTTTCCATTCCCTAGGTTTGGAGGAAAACACGATGGAATCTGTGTCGGTGTATAAGGCACGATCGTTCAGTTTCTCCAAATAGCTGTACAATTTCAATCGAGCATGAGCAGTTGTATATGCTGCAATGACCGCGTTGGTTCGTCCAGTTTCCTCGATGAAATAATCTTTGAATCGGTATCTAATACTAGCCATGTTCTCACCCATGAAACTAATACCCCTGAGTTCGATTTTATCACTATTCAAGATATCCATGTATTTTTTCAATTCGGTGCAATATTCCATTTTAAGCATGTTGGATCTCTGTCCAAATTTTCCCCAGAAACTATTCAACATGAGTTTTGCCAAGGCTCTCAATCCGGGATTTTTCTGTATCTTCTCGTATGTGAGGTGAATTCCTTCTCTCTCGTAGTATTCTCTTATGTATTTCCATTTGTCGTCTTCAGTTAGGCACCAGTCGGGCCAACCACTGGCCTCTTGTTTCATTTTTACGAATGTGTTGATATATTCTGTAAAGAGTCCTCCCATTTTTGTGTTTTGATCATATTGTTCTATGTTTTCAAAATGCCATACTTCGTATATATGTTGAACGATATATCCTTTTCAAATGCCTTCTTCCTTTCATCACTAACCAAAGTCCCTGTCAATGCTCTATCTTCATTGGTATGTTGACATGGTGTTTGTTGATTGGTTTCAGCACACGTTTTACACAAGGTGAACAATAACTTGTTGATTTTTGCTGGTAACGCTGGGATGTTAAGTCCTCTCGGTGGCAATACTTGGCATTTGATCAATCCTTCGTAGTGTTGAATATCAGTGAAGTTTTCGGTGATAATGTGAGGATGTCCCAAAGGTATTTTTCCGGTTTTGTTGATGTAAGGGTATAACGACGTCACATCGTAATAATTAATGCTTTCACCATTCGACGTATCTTTATACAGGGTAAAGGCTTCCGTTCTTCCACCATAAAAAGCATCTCTAGGTTCTAGAGGATTCAGGAATGCAACTCTGTCTTCGGGTTTCATTTTATCCGGTTGATAAAACTTTACATCTGGTAAATGATATAAGATGGTAGCATGATTCTCTTTGGTATTGAATAAGTGCGGAAAATATCCCTTTCGCAGTTCTGTCAGTTCAAACATTTTGGTAGTTTGGATAAAGCTGTAGGTAAGAAATTCATGGTATCAATCATCCGAATGTTACAGGTTGGTATGGTGATGGCCATATTCTTAGTTCCATTTGGGATCACTTCCGGTACTATGCCATGACGAAATAGGATAACTGTGGTATCCTTTGAAATTATGACAGATAACAGTAGCTCCATTGTTTTGTCCAGAGAACAACCAGTTACAAAAGTCATCGGTTGTATTGGTTCCAGCAAACACGACTTCATTTTTTCCAAATTCCTCGCATGTACTGGTTTCATTAATGGTATTATTTAAACACTTTAAACATATTTTATGCGCAACACCCAAATTGGGTTGATGTTCGTTAACTCCACATTTCATTTGTTTACAGTTGGTACATTTGCCTGTCTCATCGGGTAGATATCCTTGTTCACACTGCACTAGATCCTCTTGTGTACATTCAAAGTCAAAGAAAATGTACGTTTGATTATCCGATCGTTTGCGTTGACTTGCAGTAAGCATAAAACACTGATGTCCTTTTGGATAGTAATCTTTACACACCTGACAATAGGTGTTTTCACATGTATGACGTTTATTCATTTCTTTATTCACAGTTTGTCCATAATCTTTACATTTGTAGTATCTGGACACGTTGACTTTCCGGATTGTTGATGTAATTTAAAACATATGCTACCTCGGAAATAATGTCCGCAATCATCACAGAGTATCCAGTTATCTTCCTCGATTTGGTCATGAATTTTATGACAACATTGACATACGTTATTACAAGAATGTTATATCTTTTATCACAGATATGACAATAATAACTGCGTGACAAAAACGCTGGCATACTGGTGATCACATCGTAATGTTCATCATGATGATACAGATAAATCTTTTTCTCTGCTTCGGGTCCTTTATAAATTAAGCTGTTGAACTGATCCTGGCTTATAACATAAATCTGATAATCTGGTATGCTTACTTGAAACTTTTTGATTTCTTCTATATCGCATTTTGTCAAAGGAAATCCGGCCCGGGCATGTAACTCAATAGCTAATTGCTATTGAATACGCCGTCCTAGTCTAATACTATTCCATTTAGGGTGACTCTCGATTCTCGCTTTAGCTGTTACGATAGCTCTGGCACAGCAGAGATCGTCTTTGTTTTTAATCTGGATGATAGACTCTTTACTGTACACAAATCTTTTAATATCTACATAATCCGTTTTCTTTTTTCCGCTCCTCGCTGGCATATCCACATGAGTGACTTCCAGCTCTACTTTTTCTGTTAATCGAAACTCTTCATTGGATTGTAGAACTCGTTCTATTTCGTCTAATAATAGATTGATGGACAGTTGGTACACTTTCAAAAATGGCATCGTAATGGGAAAATCAAGATCAGGTGCCAGTAGTGATATCTGGATCAGGTCTTCGGACTTGGTAAATGTGGTTACTTTCTTTAAGATGTCATCGAATATCTGGTGCAAGGTTTTTAAAACTTCAGGAAGACTTTTAGCATAGATCTCTTTGAATTGAATTTGATACTGGGTGGCTGTGGTATGAAACCTTGGTACACTTTTCCGACTTTTAATCTTCAATTCATACATGTCTTCTGGTCTTTTGGTACTGGCTCCTCCCACTTGATGTTTTTCACGAGTGTGACGCTCTAATGCAGTTGATTTACAGAAGGTGGCACGACACTCCATACATTGGAATCTGGGTCTCTCATGGGTCTTTTTATGTTGCTGTAAATGGTCTTTTCTTGTAAAACGTTTCGGGCAAAGGTCACAAGCAAATTCCATATGGTCTCTGTATATACTGAAATGAATTAACAATTCCCTTCTGGTGTCAAATATTTGGTGACCTCTGTAGCAACGATTCGCCATCTTGTTTCTGTTTTATTGAACGTCAGGGTTATCTTGGCTTCTTACTTGTTAATTCACAGGTCTGTAAAGACAAAAAGGACATGATTTAGTTATAACATTTAGTTATGGAAATTAGTTATAAATATTATAATTAGTGCTAAATATTATAATTAGTATATGAATAACTGATGGGTAATTAAATTACTTACCATTTATTTGAGGTTTCTTTCGAATCACGCTTTGGTACTTTAACTGGTTATTCATTGGTCTGTAAAGACAAAAGGACATCATTTAGTTTTAATATTTAGTTAGGAATATGATAATTAGTTATGAATATGAATTAGTGATGGGTAATTAAATTACTTACCAGTTATTTGAGGTATCTTTACTATTTAATAGAAATTGGTCCTTCTTATCACAATCTGGTTTATTAATTGTCTGAAAAGATAAAAGGACATGATTTAGTTATAACATTTAGTTATGAATATTATAATTAGGTATGAATATTAAAACTAGTATGAATAATAATAAGGGATGAATAATTAATGCACTTACCATTTACTTAAGGAAGCTTCGCTTAGGATCACAGTTTCAAACTGGTCAGCAGAATGGCAGTCTGGCAACTGAGGAAGCCGGTCGATCGCGCCTTTATATAGTCAAAGTCATTTGTATCGATGGCTGTGATTGGTCGGTTCATTCTGGAAGGAGGCTTCTGATTGGTTGATTTTCCTGCATTCTGATTGGTCAATCCATGGCAAATGGATTATTCTGATTTGTTGAATTTCCTGCAATTTGATTGGTCAACATTATGTGCAGCTTTAATCCCCTTTTTGTTTCAGGACTGGTAAAAATATACCAAAGGTAGTTAGAAGTGATACATTAGTTTAAAGTATTTACTTTGTAACCATGGTGATGTCATGGTATTGTATTAATTAAAGGAAAATATCACAAAGAAACGAAAATACGCAAACAATACTAAAAAATTAAGGGTTACTCCAAGTAGTATATGGGGACGAGTACGGGTTCCCCCGTTCTAGAAATAGAATTTAAGGGAATTCCCTCCAAAACTTGCGCATGCGCAAGGTAATTAAGTCATACATCCGGCCACGTGACTTCCGCTTCCGGTCACGTGACTTCCGATCTCCGTCACTTTCGGTGACGTCACTTCCGGCTCCACCACGCTCCACCATCTCAAATGCGGCCTGAACTGTGCTCATATACTACTTGGAGTAACCCTTAATTTTTGAGTATTGTTTGCGTATTTTCTTTCCTTTGTGATATCGTACTAGGGTGAATCGGGGTCGCTAAATCGATTGGTGTAGGTATCGAAGCCCCAGCTCCGGGTGTGAACAAGATATCGGCCCTAATTCGGCATTAATTTGAAATCGTTCTACTATGGACATATCATATATGGATTTTAGATATTTTAAGTCTTCTAAAGCGTTTAGTCAAGGTAGTTTAGGGGGTAGACCTGGGGAAGCCCAAAATTTTCCACCTGTTTAATTTTTTTAATATTTTCAGTATTTAAACTACACATGTTCATGTCGATTTTAAGCAATTTTCAACACTTTTTACCGTCCCGTTTTTTGTCTAGAGGTCATCAAAGATACCCTGTTTCCTCATATTTGGTCCGTTTATGACTTGTTTGTGGTGTATAAAATTGGCTCTTATTCAATTTGTATTTAATTTAAAATTATTTCAAATGCAAAATTCTGTAGTTTAGACACGTGTGAAAGTAAGCATCAATAATGATAGTAAATTTAACTAGTTTGAACTGAGGTATATGAGTGCTTTGAACAGTATAGGCTGAAATTTTTACTCTATTTTGATCAGTATTAAACACTTCTTGTAAAAAAGTTTGTAGTTTAATTTTCACCAAAAACTGAGAATAGAAAGAATACTAGTATATATCAGATATATTAAAATTTTAGAAAATTCTACCGTCCCATTTTTTCTAAATTTAGAATAAAGTGGGTAAAAATCAATAAAATTGCTAAATCTGTGCTATAAATTGCCTCCCTTGGAAGAAATCTGACTTTTACATATTTTCATTATTTTTGGACAACATTGCAAAAAATGTAGAGTAAAATGCACTCATTATAAATAACTGGATGTTAGGTATTTGTTTTCATGACAAATTGAATATTAATTTGCTGTGTGGAAAAAAATTACAATTTAAAAATGTTGATCATACCTATTGCAATGATTCTATTTTTTCGTGTAAGTAATAAAAAAGTAAAAAACGGAGTTATCTCCTCCTACCCCAGGTCTACCCCCTTAAGGCCAAAAACGTAATTGTGTGAAGTAATCGGCCTTTGAAAATCAAAGTTCGGCCCTAAGTCGGCCCTACTTCGGACTTAATCTATACTATTCGTACTATAGACCTATGATATATGGAATCGAGGTAAATGTATGGTTCTAAAGCGATTGGTGTAGGTGTTACAGTGCTGTCGTGTATTGTAATAGAGATATCGGCCCTAACAAATCAAAGATCGGACCTCAGTCGGCCCTAATTCGGTTCTAGATCGTTCTTTGTCTGAACTATTGATAATTAAGTCATGTCATATATGAATTCGGGATACCTTCATACTTCTAAATCAGTTGATCACACTGTCAAGTTGATATCTGTTACCTTTAACAAGTCTCGTTCAGTACGAGATTCGACGTGATTTCACTTAATCTCGATGTTTTGTTGTGTTAATGTTCATAATTCATGTGTTTCGATGCACAAGTTCATATGAATGTCGTTTAGATATCATGTTTTTTTCTTTTGTAATTGTATTCATTTTTCATGTTGCATATCGTATTTTTTATGAATGTATCGCCGTTTTGTTGTCTTTATTGTCCTTTTTACGGCTTTTTGCTGCTGCTGCTGCTGCAGCAGCGCCATATGCAAGGCATTATGGCTGCTGCTGCTGCTGCTTCTCGCCCAAACTAAGGTCTGTCTGCTGCTGCTGCGTCATACAACCAGGTAGAATGGCTGCTGCTGCTTCGTCATATATGACGTATAATTGCTGCTGCCGCCGCCGCCGCCGCTAAACCACCATTATGGCCTACCACCACCGCCGCCACCGCTAAACCACCAATAAACAGTCCCACCACCACTGCCGCCGCCATAGACTATTATTCCACCACCACCGCCGCCGCCGCTAAACCACCAATGGATACTCTCATCACCACCACCACCACCATAGACTATTATTCCACCACCACCACAACCACCCAAATACCTGAAAATCACCACCATCACCACCCAGATACACTGACATCACCATTTTTAACCTTTCAATACTATGACATCTTCCTTTTACTAATACAATACCATGACATCACCATGGTTAATAAGTAAATACTTTAAACTAATGTATCACTTCTAACTACCTTTGGTATATTTTTACCAGTCCTGAAACCAAAAAGTGGATTGAAGCTGTACATAATGTTGACCAATCAAATTGCAGGAAATTCAACCAATCAGAATAATCCATTTGCCATGGATTGACCAATCAGAATGCAGGAAAATCAACCAATCAAAAGCCTTCTTCCAGAATGAACCGACCAATCACAGCCATCGATACAAATGACTTTGACTATATAAATGCGCGATCGACCGGCTTCCTCAGTCGCCAGACTGCCATTCTGCTGACCAGTTTGAAACTGTGATCCTAAGCGAAGCTTCCTTCACTAAATGGTAAGTGCATAAATTATTCATCACTAATTATTATTCATACTAGTTTTAATATTCATACCTAATTATAATATTCATAACTTAATGTTATAACTAAGTCATGTCCTTTTATCTTTTCAGACCATTAATAAACCAGATTGTGATAAGAAGGACCAATTTCTATTTAAAAGTAAAGATACCTCAAATAACTGGTAAGTAATTTAATTACCCATCACTAATTCATATTCATAACTAATTATAATATTCCTAACTAAATATTAAAACTAAATCATGTCCTTTAGTCTTTACAGACCAATGAATAACCAGTTAAAGTACCAAAGCGTGATTCCAAAGAAACCTCAAATAAATGGTAAGTAATTTAATTACCCATCACTTATTCATATACTAATTATAATATTCATAACTAATTTCCATAACTAAATGTTATAACTAAATCATGTCCTTTTTGTCTTTACAGACCTGTGAATTAACAAGTAAGAAGCCAAGATAACCCTGACGTTCAATAAAACAGAAACAAGATGGCGAATCGTTGCTACAGATGTCACCAAATATTTGACACCAGAAGGGAATTGTTAATTCATTACAGTATTCACAGAGACCATATGGAATTTGCTTGTGACCTTTGCCCGAAACGTTTTACAAGAAAAGACCATTTACAGCAACATAAAAAGAACCATGAGAGACCCAGATTCCAATGTATGGAGTGTCGTGCCACCTTCTGTAAATTAACTGCATTAGAGCGTCACACTCGTGAAAAACATCAAGTGGGAGGAGCCAGTACCAAAAGACCAGAAGACATGTATGAATTGAAGATTAAAAGTCGGAAAAGAGTACCAAGGTTTCATACCACAGCCACCCAGTGCCATATTCAATTCAAAGAGATCTATGCTAAAAGTCTTCCTGAAGTTTTAAAAACCTTGCACCAGATATTCGATGACATCTTAAAGAAAGTAACCACATTACCAAGTCCGAAGACCTGATCCAGATATCACTACTGGCACCTGTTCTTGATTTTCCCATTACGATGCCATTTTTGAATGTGTACTAACTGTCCAGCAATCTATTATTAGACGAAATAGAACGATCGAGTTCTACAATCCAATGAAGAGTTTCGATTAACAGAAGAAGTAGAGATGGAAGTCACTCATGTGGATATGCCAGCGGGTAGCGGAAAAAAGAAAACGGATTATGTAGATATTAAAAGATTTGTGTACAGTAAAGAGTCTATCATCAAGATCAAAAACAAAGACGATCTCTGCTGTGCCAGAGCTATCGTAACAGCTAAAGCGAGAATCGAGAGTCACCCTAAATGGAATAGTATTAGACTAGAACGGCGTATTCAAGAGGAATTAGCTATTGAGTTACATGCCCGGGCCGGATTTCCTTTGACAAAATGCGGTATAGAAGAAATCAAAAAGTTTCAAGTAAGCATACCAGATTATCAGATTTATGTTATAAGCCAGGATCAGTTCAACAGCCTAATTTATAAAGGACCCGAAGCAGAGAAAAAGATTTATCTGTATCATCATGATGAACATTACGATGTGATCACCAGTATGCCAGCGTTTTTGGCACGCAGTTATTATTGTCATATCTGTGATAAAGAATATAACACCAAAGAAAAACATTCTTGTAATAACGTATGTCAATGTTGTCATAAAATTCATGACCAAATCGAAGATAACTGGATACTCTGTGATGATTCGAGGTAGCGTATGTTTTAAATTACATCAACAATCTACGTCATCCGGACAGTCAACATGTACCAGATACTACAAATGTAAAGATTGTGGACAAACTGAATAAAAAAATGAATAAACGTCATACATGTGAAAACACCTATTGTCAGGTGTGTAAAGATTACTATCCAAAAGGACATCAGTGTTTTATGCTTACTGCAAGTCAACGCAAACGATCGGATAATCAAACATACATTTTCTTTGACTTTGAATGTACACAAGATGATCTAGTGCAGTGTGAACAAGGATATCTACCCGATGAGACAGGCAAATGTAACAACTGTAAACAAATAAAATGTGGAGTTTACGAACATCAACCCGATTTGTGTTTTGCGCATAAAATATGTTTAAAGTGTTTAAATAATACCATTAATGAAACCAGTACATGCAAGGAATGTGGAAAAAATGAAGTCGTGTTTGCTGGAACCAATACAACCGATGACTTTTGTAACTGGTTGTTCTCTGGACAAAACAATGGAGCTACTGTTATCTGTGATAATTTCAAAGGATACGACAGTTATCCTATTCTGAATTACCTGATTCGTCATGGCATAGTACCGGAAGTGATCCCAAATGGAACTAAGAATATGGCCATCACCATACCAACCTGTAACATTCGGATGATTGATTCCATGAATTTCTTACCTACAGCTTTATCCAAACTACCAAAAATGTTTGGACTGACAGGACTGCGAAAGGGATATTTTCCGCACTTATTCAATACCAAAGAGAATCATGCTACCATCTTAAATCATTTACCCGATGTAAAGTTTTATCAACCGGATAAAATGAAACCCGAAGACAGAGTTGCATTCCTGAAATGGTACAACGAGAATAGAGATTCCACGTTTAATTGTCCACAAGAA
>MJUU01023439.1:35170-46243 GCA_002080025.1 Modiolus philippinarum
TAGATCTTTTATTGTATATTGACGAAGATGGACGTTTGAAATCTAAGCTATATGACAAGCGTGATGATTTTAATTTCCCCATTGTGAACTTTCCCTTTCTTAGCAGCAATATACCTACCTCTCCAGCCTATGGAGTGTACATTTCACAGTTGATTCGTTACTGTCGAGCTTGTAGTTTGTACAGTGATTTTTTGAACAGAGCAAAAACACTGTCCCAAAAGCTGCTTAGTCAGGGATTTGTTCAACCTTTGTTAATTTCATCCCTCAAGAAATTCTATGGACGTCACCATAGCATCATTGAAAGATATGACGTGTCAGTATCCCACATGAGGGTGGACATTTTCAGCTAGATTCACGTCTTCCCGGATTTGACTATCGACTTTGACATTTTCCCGGATTGAATCACTCACAGTGTGACGGGTGCTGTTAACAGAGCAGGACATGCTTACCCTTCCGGAGCACCTGATGTCACTCTCAGTTTCACTGGAGTTCACACTGTGAGTGCCTTTGTTCTGAATGTTGTGGTTTCTGGTTCTGTGCTTTGTGTCTGTCTGGCGTCATTGTTTTTGTGTCTAACGTCATTGTTTTCTGTGTTCTCGTTTTTGCCCTGTCTTTGGACTTCGATTTTTGTGAATATCTCCCCTTTGTTCCTTCGGTATTCTACTGCCGTTGTTTCCCTCACATGGACACCGTCCTTATGAGAAACATTCGTTGAAGCCATTTCTGCAGCCAATAATATACAGATACAGCACGCACGTAATGGTGGAGAGAAACAAATTGGACCCTATAAAGTGGATGGGTTTTATGACAATCATGTGTTTGAATATCATGGATGCTTCTGGCATGGATGTTTACGTTGCTATGGTGCTGCTACTGTCAATCCAGTCAATAATATGACGATGGAAGAATTGTATCAACGCAACGATACGATAGAAACGATATACTGAACAACAAGGGTATACTTATGTGGAAAATGGGAATGTGAGTTCGATAAAGACATACAGATTGATCCGTACATACAACGCTTCATTGATTCCTTGAAATACGTGAACCCTCTAGAACCTAGAGATGTTTTTATGGTGGAAGAACGGAAGCCTTTACCCTGTATAAAGATACGTCGAATGGTGAAAGCATTAATTATGACGATGTGACGTCGTTATACCCTTACGTCAACAAAACCGGAAAAATACCTTTGGGACATCCTCTCATTATCACCGAAAACTTCACTGATATTCAATACTACGAAGGATTGATCAAATGCCAAGTATTGCCGCCGAGAAGACTTTACATCCCAGTGTTACCATCCAAAATCAACAACAAGTTATTGTTCACCTTGTGTAAAACGTGCGCTGAAACCAATCAACAAACACCATATCAACATACCAATAAAGAAAGAGCATTGACAGGGACTTGGGTTAGTGATGAAATGAAGAAGGCATTGGAAAAAGGATATATCGTTCAACATATATACGAAGTATGGCATTTTGAAGACATAGAACAATATGATCCAAACACAAAAATGGGAGGACTCTTTACAGAATATATCATCACATTCGTAAAAATGAAACAAGAGGCCAGTGGTTGGCCCGACTGGTGCCTAACTGAAGACGACAAATGGAAATACATAAGAGAATACTACGAGAGAGAAGGAATTCACCTCACATACGAGAAGATACAGAAAAATCCCGGATTGAGAGCCTTGGCAAAACTCATGTTGAATAGTTTCTGGGGAAAATTTGGACAGAGATCCAACGTGCTTAAAATGGAATATTGCACCAAATTGAAAAAATACATGGATATCTTGAATAGTGATAAAATGGAACTCATTGGTATTAGTTTCATGGGTGAGAACATGGCTAGTATTAGATACCGATTCAAAGATGATTTCATCGAGGAAACTGGACGAACCAACGTGGTCATTACAGCATATACAACTGCTCATGCTCGATTGAAATTGTACAGCTATTTGGAGAAATTGAACGATCGTGCCTTATACACCGACACAGATTCAATCGTGTTTTCCTCCAAACCTGGGGAATGGAAACCAGAACTAGGAGATTATTTAGGAGACTTGACGGATGAAGTAGCCGGAAACCCAATTTCCGAGTTTGTAACTGGTGGACCTAAAAATTATGGATATAAAGTTACATGTCAAAATGAAATAACAACCGTATGTAAAGTAAAAGGATTGACACTGGATTTCAAAAACAGTCAACTCATCAATTTTGACACGATTAAGGACATGATCACCAACAGAAAAGACAATGTAAAAACTGTGAAAGATGACTTCAAAATCATTTGAGACAATTTCAAACTACTTACCGTCAACCAGAAAAAAGATTACAGATTAGTGTTTGACAAAAGAGTCATTATGACTGATTACTGTACATTACCTTATGGATTTTAATTGTAAAGGAAACATGTGGATGTTCTCCGACCCGTGTTTGCCTATTTGACGGAGAAAATAAAATGTATTATATGTTAATATCTTGTTTATTTCGCTGCCTAATGAAATACGTGTAGAAGATCTAACAAAGAACAAAAACAAACAACAAAAGTAAAAATAATAACAAACAAACAAAACAAAAATAAACAACAACAAAAAAAATTAGGAAGTGTAAGGTTCGGGTTAGAGTAAAGACGAGACCAGTGGACATGGACAGAAGTAGGGCGAGACCGAGGTAGAAGGTAAAGTAGAAGGAGAGACTTAGGAATGTACCTTAGATAGTTGTAGGACGAGACCAGTGACTACACATGGAATGGTGAAGTCAAAACCAAAGACAAATCACCCAGAACGAGGTCAAAGGTCAATGAAAAACTATAACAAAAAGGTTCAGTCACTGGATTGTAGAGACAATGGTTAAGGTGTAGTAAAAAATAGATTAGGGTTAGGGTAAAAGCAAAATCAAAGCTGGGATAAACACGAGACCAGTGGACATGGACAGAAGAAGGGCGAGACCAGAGTAGAAGGCGAGACCTATCAAAGTATCCTGGATACAGGTAGGGCGAGACCAGTAGGCAAAAGCAGTGACAATACCAAAGACAGGACGAGGCCAATGACACACTTAGCAACTCGTCAATGACGATTACAGCGCCCTCTATAGGGGGTCAAAGGTCAAATACCCAAACTAAATTGCATATTTTAAGGAAAATTGAGGGAAAATGAAAATATTTTACAAAGAATGGACTATGGGGGTCCTCGACAAAAGTGATCTGAGGTAACCCCCTATACTACTAACGTGGAAAGTGTCAAAGAGACAACGACCCAAAGGGGAGCAACAACAACTCAAAGCCACCACAAGATCTTCAATGATCGGTGAGGAAACTCCACACCCAGTGGTAGGTGGGAGTCGGCCCTAAATAAAGAGTAATCAAGTTCAGCGAAATAAACACCATCCAAGACTCCTAATGACATAAAGTAAACTAAGTAGAAAACAGACAAGACACACAATGACACACACCTGCTTTAAAAATATACTGAACATAAGAAGAAACGCACCATTTGCTTCATGTAGTCAAGTTCTGAAATGTTAAAACATTATTAATTCCTTTTATATATTTATAAAATTTCAAAGTTTTGATGTTCAGTATACATATTTCCCTTCTTTCCATTCGTCTCTTTTTCTACCTTCCTGTCTGTCAATCCGTCACACAGTTTTCTGAGTTTGTTTTCTGAGTTTGTATAGACTGAAAAAAAATAATATTTAGTTAATAATGAAAGGATATGGAGTAAATGAACATGAGACAAAGTCTCTACAAATACATGATAAAACTAAGCAATGAGACAACACTTTTAGTGTCGTTCTTCATCGTGAAGTTATACAGTATACGTTATTTCTAGGTCAGTCAAACACCAAGTACACATATTTCCCGTATCCCGTATGCCGATACTGTGATATTTTACTTGTAACGAACTTTTAATAAATTATTCTTTCCTTATTTGGCATCAATGAGAGTTAATTCAATCTGGTATTAAGCTAGATACTTATAGGTTGTATAGCTGGTAACAATGTTCCAATGATCAGGTTTTTATTTTATTCGCCAATATTTACATACATGTAACAGGTGATTTTTTTTTCTCAAGCGCAAGATGCTAAATTCGTTCGTGCCAAATATTTGATTTTCAAATTTTGCAGTTCGCTAAATACATGTTTGGACGTCAATCTTTTGGTGGGTGTTTATCTGTAGTTCACCTTTCTATATAAATTTGAATTCCATATCAGCCCTGATATATTAGGCTGTGACTTCCATATCAAGCCCAAAGGCGTAGACTGAGGGCTGATATGGGTCGAGGGTTTATACCAGGGACGATATGGAAAATGACATGTAATGATCTTATCATTTATTTATCGCATTTTCTAAAGTTTATGAACATGTAAACATTTCAAATATGAATTTAATGTAAGACAATAGTTTTACAAATTCAACAAATTAATACCACAGAAAACAACAAATGCACATTGTTCAAATTACACAAAATGAATAAAACACTGAATTATTGCTGTATACAGAAAACGGGTCGAACAATCATCTATATGTCCTCACCTAGTTTTGCCTTTCTATTTAAATTATTTTTGATTATCTGTCCTCTATAGAAACATTATAGAGATTAACAACTTGTAGTAAATGGTATATGTAACTGACAACGCTCGAAACTTTCGGTAATTTTGCTTATCACCATTTTGAATAACAATCCGACGAAATTTACCCAAAATATTAGCTTTCACAAAAACTATCAAAGAGTTCTGAGTGTGTTGTTAACATCTCAGTTGCATCCGTGGTTCTATTTGTCTGTCACCCTTGACGTATTTAGTTGTTGCCAATCTCTATCACTGCTTCTTATTGCATCTTTCGGTTTTGTTCCTATAACCCATACTAGTAACTATTTGTGCATGAATAAAGACCTGTAACTTGTCAAAATGGCCATTGCCTATGCAAAAATTAGATTCATACAAATCAATGAAAAAAATTACTAAAACTTGAGTATTTTGACTTTTGTCAGAACATACTTGTTTTTATTTTTGTTAAAGTTGCTAGTCTTCTATCGGGGGATTTGAATTGATCATTTGTATAAAAATTGAAACTGATCAGATAAAGCTAAGACATGTCAGTGTCCCAAATGAAAGCGGACATATTCAGCTAAATTCACGTCTCCCGGATTTGACGTAACAGATTTTGCCTTTTTCCTGGATTGACTCACAGTGTGACGGGTGCTTTTAACAGAGCAGGACATGCTTATCCTTCCGCTGCACCTGATGTTACTCTCAATTTCATGGGAGTTCACATTGTGATTGCCTTGGTTGTGAATGTTCTTTGTTTTTATTTCTGTGCTTTGTGGCTGTCTTACGTCATTGTTTTCCGTGTTCTCATTTTTGCCATGTCTTTGGACTTCGATTAACTGCTACTCCTTTGTTCCTTCGGTATTCTTCTGCCGTTGTTGAACACGTGATTTGTTACATATTTTCAGGTATGTAATGAGGCTATTCCTGATTTTCAATACAACAGCATAGATGTGATCACAGTTTTCCTGGCTTCCATAATTTGGAATTTAACATAGTCTGGAGTGTTTAAATCAGGATAATTGAGAAAGGTGCCTTGCTATTATGAAAAGCTTTTTGGCAAATCTCATTCTAGTAAAGTTTGAATTCTTCCGAAAAAGCAGATACAGCAATGGCAAACATTTTGGGCAGAAATCTATCAGACCCAAATATCTCATAAGTATTTATTTCTATTTTAGATGGATGGAATTTAAAAGTTGCTTACACTTTAGCAATTAGAATACCATAGTGTGGTGGCTAAGAATTGTGTGATACCCACAGTCGTCTTTCCGCCGTTTTTCTGTCCTTTCCGACTGAACCAAAAAACATACTTTCTTCAAACCCGATTAGTTGGTATGCAAGTTGTATGCCACAAAACGCAGGGCAATTTCGCTTTAGGTTTCAGAGTGCAAAGGATTTTGAAGTTAAGGCCCTTGAAACTTTGGAATTTTGTGATTTTTAAGGGTTTCCAACTGATTACTTGTGAACGAAATAACATACTATCTTAAAATTTAGTACATATATATGAGTTGCTTACCACAAAACCCGGAACAAGTTCAACTTAGGGTTCAGAGATGCAAGGATTTCTGGCTTTCTGTCCTTTGAAACGTTGAAATTTTGCGAATTTTACTTGGTGAAAAAACATTACTATAATAATTCGTCTCCAGCATATCTGTCCCCAAATGGCAGCCAGTACTTACGGGAAAAAGTTTAACATAGTTTGAAAATAACACCCTGTAGCACATAAGTTTATATGACGGTCTGTATTGGCCATGGCCCAGTTCAGCGATACAGGCTCTTGAGACCGACCCTTGTTAAACTTTGAGTTCTGACATTGAAATTTGTTTGATACATGTAGACTTCATGTTTTAGCATCCAAACACAATGAAGTTATCCTTATTCTTTTTCTCCCGCCTTCAGTCGCGACATTGTGTGACAGATTTCTCGGACATCAGTGATCCAAATTTCATAGGTCTTAAATTTTAAAAAATGGTGACCTTTGCAATTGAAACAGAAAAATGATGGGAAATACACTGTGCTGAGAATTAGATGAAATTTGACAGAAAATTGCTTAGAATGTGTAGAAGTGATTTTTTGGGTTTAAATTTTCAAAATGGCGATCATTAATTAGAAACAGAAAAAAGGCGGGAAAATTCAAGTGCTCAAAAATTGCTTGAAACATTACAGAAATTTTGTTTTCCGTGTGTAAAAGTGAATTTAAGTCTTAAATCTGATAAGGGAGTTCATTAAAGATACTTTTGTATTAGTTCAATGATATAGTTATTAATATATAAATAGTGTATTGATAATGTTCTCTGCAATGTTAGTGTCCAAAGTAAAAGAAAGCACTGAAGGACCTTCTCAGATATGCTTTTGTCAAACTGTTTTAGAGTAACTATTATGTATGCTTTGTTTCTCATGATTTGAACCTTAAAACCAACATAACGCATGGTCTGTAAATAGAATTTGAATTGAAGCCTTAATTTTTATATTATACATTTTTTTTTTTGATATTCAGAAAAGAAAAAAGAAAACCCTACTAAACATTTACAAGTCTAATACCTACAATGTCGCTTTTCAACGTTGAAAAATGACCACAGCCGGCCAAAATAAAATTCAATTTTGAAAAATGACTAGTTATCTTGCTGAAAGATGAATGCAGTTACTAACTTTGGCAGTTGTAAGTTTATGTCGTTCACACTTAAAAAGAAGCAAGGTTATTTCTTTTCTTTTTAAACTAATATGGCTTTGCTAGGGTGAGCTTTACTCTTCGTCCTCCGTCAGTCCTTCCAATCGTAGTTTCTTTGTATTGAGGACTGCTGGATGGATTTGAACCAAACGTATGTGGAGGCAGTGAAAGAAAGACATTCCAAATGTTGAAAACTATTGTTTCAGTTTACCCATATTTAAAGGACAGTTAATCGGTTAAGTCACAGGAATATATTTAGCTCACTATGGAGCAAAGCAAAGCTGGCTGGGTTCGATCCCATTAGATAACCAGAACGAATTTCGGTAGAATAGCTATGCTAACTGAATATACTTCATTTTGCATTGATAAATTTCAACAATGCTCTAACCAAAACAAAATAAAGTAGATAAATCAATAATTATATAATAGTAATAAAAAGCAAAAAGTAAAAACAAAACAAAATAATAAGATCAAAAACAAAATAAGATCAAAAACAAAACAAAATAATAAGATCAAAAACAAAACAAAATAATAAGATCAAAAACAAACCAAATAACAAAACAAAACAAATTGACTAAACAAAAAAACAAAGAAAAACCACAAAGTAAAATCAAAACAAAAAACGAAACAAACAAAAATGAAAAGAGCGGATCAATTTTCAACGTTGAAAAAGGACCATCGGCACATGCAAAATGACCACATTCAGGTAAAAATGATCAGTGGGTCAGTTGTCATTGTTGAAAGATGACGGAGTTTTAAGATAACCATGGTAAGTGTGTTTCGCTCACACCAAGGAGCAAGGTTAGTTCTTTTTCTTTTTTAATCTTTCCTGGCCGTGCCAGGGTAAGCTTAAACCATCACTTTGCGTCCGTCGGCTGTCTTTGGTCCGTCTTTTCCTTTAAAAAGAAACTTTGTTTTCCTTTAAAACAACTGAATGGATTCGAACAAAACTTTGCATGAAATTTTCTTATGAGGTTCTGATCTACCTTGAGTATTGTCATCAAACATATGCAATTTCTATGGAAAGCACACTCAAAGAAACAACTAGGCTAGTTAGAGCCAAACTAGCTTACAATGTATTAGTATCATAGATGATCTCCTTCAAATCAGGGACCGTGTTAACGAAGCTGTCTTAGGACTAAGATATATCTTTAGATTGTCTTATAACATATTTAAGTTTTAAGTCAGGTTAACGAACGGGTCTTAAATTAAGATATATCCTAAATTTAATCCTTAATTTAGGACACCAAAATAGGTGTCTTAAGAGTGTCTTAAGTTAGAAATATTGAATAAAAAGCACCATTTTCCCCATTTTTCACTTCTGGACATCAAATCCAGGAACAACTGATCACATTATTAGATATAGGTACGATTAACTTGCACCGATATTTAATTTACTTTTATATCCAACTTGCACAATTTTATCCTTTGATCCTGTGTGACATGACACGATAACACTTTGATGACAGTTAAATTATGTGAACTACATGTATATAATACATGTATTCATTAGAATACAATACCCCAACTTTCGTTCATTATATTTTGATGCGATTTAATTTCATACTTCGTTTTATTGATATTACAATTAGTTTCAACAAACTTATTCAAAAATATCAATTTATTCTATACTTTATTTATCACTTACATTATTTTATATTCGTTGCATAATATACAACTCTTATAAACTGTAACTTCAGTATTTTCTTATTTATGATCATTAACAATGAAGGGATATGGAGTAAATGCAAATGAGACAAAATCTCTACAAATACATAGTAAAACACGGCAATGGAACAACGTTTTTATTGTTGTTCTTCATCTTGAAGTCACATGAGGGCCTTCAACAATGATCATTACTCATACTTCATAGCAAGTTCAAGACGGCCCCTAACACCGGTTTGAGCGGTATTCATTGCTAATTGCTGAGCAACGCTACATCCATGTCTTTTTCTCCTTTGATCCATGGATGCATCTCTTTTTCAAATAATTTTATTATATTTTCATAACGACATTAATTAGGATATCCTAATCTAGGATAGTCCTAAGATAGCTTTGTTTTATAATCTCAGACATGTCTTAAGGTGGTCGTAACAGTGTCCAGAAATATCTTAGGAAAGTTCCGTTAACACTGACCAAGGTGTCTTAAACATCTGCACCATTATCCAAGATGGACACCAGTGGAGAATAAAGCTTAATATATCACTCCATTCAACGATATTCTATTCTAAGACCATTTATGCCAGCTGGAAATAATTAAGAAAATTTCTCCTTTAAATTATTCATGATGTCGGCCAGTAGGGAAAATAAATTAATATTGAACCTATAAAAGTTTCCTTATACAATCACAACAACGAAAACTACTCACTGGGTTTTGAAGTCGATATGTAATAGTTATCACACGAGGACGCGGTGTGTCTGTATGAGATCACCCCGACGGCCGGAGGACGGAGGGGTGATCATATACAGACACATCAAATCCGAGTGTGATAACTACTTTACATCCCAGCTAATTTATTACGCTAGGAAAGACGATACACAATCTTAAAAATTCTTAAAAATTATTTCCATGCTTAAAATGTCATGCCTTTGTCTCATGTGCATTTACTCCATATCCTTTCATTCACCATGAAATAAATATTCTATGCTATAATAATAATATTTATCCTTATTGTGCCACACAACGATTCTCTATATACATTTTGTACGCCAAATGTCCATCGAGTTCGTGGTGTAGTAGGTAAGGTAGAAGTCCAGTAAACGAACGACCCTGGTTCGAATCCCACTATGGGCAATGTCATTTTTCAACGTTTTAAAATTTTATCTTCAAAAATTTTATGGAGGGTAAATCGTAAAATTTTACTAAGTCCAAAACAACTGAACAGATCTCAAAATCTAGCCTTGACAAAAACAAAAAATATGCATTGTTCTAACTGGGATGAGATTGCTGGGGTGATCAACTCAGCTCACCCCAGTTAGAACAAAGGAGCTGGGATGTAAACTATATATATTGCAATAACGGTTCGTTTGATCTATCCATATTGGACTTTGGACTCTAACAGTCCTTAGGCTATTGAACAACTAAATACAAAGATTAACTTGTGTAATTATAAGATCACGATCCGTGCTTACCTTTACCAATACAACAACAGTTTATGGAAGCCCGAAATAGAATAAAATCAAAGTACTTAGAAGGTGTTGAAAATTTATCACTTGATGAATTAAGAAAATTTAATAAAATTGTATACAGAGACCTAATGATTTCTGAAATGGATGAGTTTGTCGATGTATCAGTTCCTGACGAAACAATTAGTTCTCATGTCATTTTTGGCTAATGCATTGAACAATCATAGCATTAACAGTTAGCAGCTAAACGAAAGCCAAATGTTGTAATAACAGGTATAACATTTCACCAGTGAAGACGAGACGTCAAATTTCAAAAGTAGCAAATGAAACTAATAAAAAGTCATCAAACAAAACGGCTGTCGATTACATCTCGAAATCTTTTGATGAACTTTTTATCACACAAAATGAACCCGGTCTCGACGTCGAGGAAGATGGACTATCAACTAATTCCAACTGCGATGATAGTATCACTCGCGTAAAACAGAGAGCTAATAGTGAAAACACCGAAATAAATACAACCAAGGTGGAAACTCGTACTGAAACAACAGCAGTGTTAACACAAGGCGTAAAAGAAAAAAGACAAAATCCGAAGAAGAGTAAAAAACCAAAAGAAAAGGCCGTATCCGATATATGGAATAAAAAAGATAACAGGAAACACCTACAATGGCCGAAAAACATAGCCACATGCCAGAAAGTAAATAGGAACTGCACAAGAAAAAA
>MJUU01023439.1:48310-59667 GCA_002080025.1 Modiolus philippinarum
CCCTTTTCTAAAGAACTGTTGAACTTCTTTATCTTCAATGATGTTTAAGTTCCCCGTTAAAATATGTCCGCAAGGGTCATAGCGGTATGGTGACATAGAACAATCTCAGCTGCTGGGGTAGTTCTTCTCAAAATCAGCATCACAGGTGATCGAAGAGTAATTGAAAAAAATACTTCTAGTAGGTTGTTTGTAAGAAAAAGAAATGATAGGCATATCCTGGTAGTCAAAATATGCGGGTATAAGTTTTTGAATATCAGGGTCCCGGAAAATGCTTCCAATATCAATCAAATCAATCCCTTTATTAATATATTTAATTTTCAAAAATTGTTTAACATGTTCATCGGGTTTGTCGATTCTCGGAAAAAGACGATGATAACAGAATATGTATATATAACACTGTGAAAGAAATTGAAATGATACGTTGTAACTTGTGTCAGCGTTGGTACCATACTGAATGTGTCATTGACGACCATGATACTGTAGTAGGTTTTTGGGTCTGTTTTGTGTGTAGCCTTCTCTCAAGTAGAATTAAAAAACTCGAGTCCACTTTTATGGCATTCATTAACAGATACACTGAAGCCGAGTCAAAGCTAGAGAAAAATCATCCGAACTTATCCACCTCCAAGATGAAAACTCAAGATTGAGCGATAGATTGAAACAGGATGACACTAGACAGGCTGAAAATGTCATTGTAGATAATTAGACAATTTTCGAGGACCGCTCGCTTCAAGAACCGATTGCAATTGAAAACACCAAAGGAAATAACGGTACTTTATTAGCCGGAAGCTCCATTATTAGGAACATCACAAAGGACAAATTCAACTTAGACCATGACTCCTATATGTTCGCGGTGGTCGAGTATGCGATATTACTACAGAACTTCTTAATAGACCACAAACTGAGTCATTCAAAAATATCATATTACAGGCAGCCTGAGGCAGGTAGCAATGACCGTACAAACACATTCTTTGACGCTCAAACATTCGAAGACGACTAAAGGATTTTGGTAAATACAGCAAAATCAAAATGTAACAATGTGGTCGTTTCATCCATCTGTCCAAGTCTTGACGACAAATATGGTAACATTGCCAGGGGTAACAACATAATAAGTGAAATCGCAAGTGATGAGAACTGCTTATTTATTGACAACGATGACACTTTTAGACTCCTAGTGGAGCTATTAACACATTGTTGTATGAAAAAGTTCATGGTATACTTTTAAATTGGAAAGGTAGCATTAAATAAGCTGAAAACTTTAGTTTAAAATGTACTCTCAACAAAACGCTGAAACCTGGCCTGGGCTATCAGAAGAAAACAAACGGCCGCAATCGACGAGGCTTTCAAAGTCAGCGTCGCCAGCGCTCGAATGTTCGCGACCCTGAGCGCCAAGACCAGAGAGACAGACGTCACAGTGGTAGAACTAAATTTGACAAAACACCTAATTGTGGTTTCAGAAAATCAAATGATTCTCCCCTTGTTCCAGAGTATGAAAATGGTAAGAAAAATGTTATGTGTTGGTATTGTGGTGAGGGTAACCGCATTTCTAAAAACTGTCGTCACGGAGATTATGTTTCTTGTAATAGATGTCATGAGTAAGGCCACAAAGAAAAATATTGTAAATACTAGGTAAAAGGCCATGTTGTTAGTGCCGCTTTTGGCGACAGTTTCACATCCCGTGCAGGCACTAAAAACTATCGTATAATAAGGCTGAATCAAGACGAAATCGACCACATCGTAGGGTAGGGATAGGCAAGAAAAGAGTAAATTTTTCATGCACTAAAATCGAGTTCCTGAATATCAGAGGACTCAAAAGTAAAATCCATGAAGTTAATAAGCATCTCGTAGAGAATTCCCCTGATGTTTTGTCGTTTGCTGAAACTTTCTTAAAGTCTGACTGTAAACCGACAGATCTACACAATGACTATAGGTGGGTCGGTAAATGTCGTAAATGGCTTTTGTTTCAGTAATAACTTGCAGATTCTTGATGAAAATCTCATCGGTAGTCAAACTGACGAGTATGACGAGTATGTGGATGCTATGTCGTATGAATGGTAAGAAAACGGCGTTTGGTGTAGTATATTTCCCAAACGATGGGGTGGACAAAGAAACAACTGATAAGTTGTTCTATGAACTGTTAAAAAACTGGAGTTAACTCTCAGGTCAAGGGTACGAATTATGCCTGTCGGGTAATTTCAACGGTCGGTGTGTACAAAAATGTCCCATTACAGATAAAAATGTTTTATTTCGCTTTAAACAGAGCTATAATGGCACTAGACTGTTACAGTTTACAGACGCTGCTGAACTAATTATCGCAAACTCTCAACGTGTGTGAGGGTTTATACTCTAAAATTGTAAACAATCAAAAGTCTGCTATTGATTATATTTGTTGTCGAGAAACCTAGCTGATTTAGTGTTGTCAGTTACTGTCGACGATGACTGTAAACATGACCTACAGAGCGATCACATGACCATCACGGTTGTATTAAAATCGCCGAAACTTGTATGTCCCAAAATAAAATTTCATAAACACGAAACGTTTTGGAAAATATCCGACGAAACAAACTGGGAACTTTTCCGTGTTAATCTCGAATAACGCTTCAGTAGCAACTGGGCTACTGTGTCGAACGACATTAACCATATTTGGAAATAATGGAAATCAAATGTTAATTCCGCAACAGAGTCTGTCATTCAAAAGGTTCCCAAAGTAAAAAAATACTGAAACTTTTGGGATAAGGAACTAGATAGTATGCTTAAAGCACGACGTGATGCTAACAGACTGCAACGTTATCACGATAAACAAAGGCCTTTTGATAATGACCTGGGAAAACAAATTTCTAGTCTTTATCGTAAGAGAAAGGAAGCTTCGCAGAATGCCATTAAACGCAAGGAATTTCAAAATAACATGAAACTCATTGGGAATGATGGCAAATGCAACAAAAAGAGAAGTAAAACATTTTGGAATCTCCTTAGGGGTTCTAGAGAAAACAAAACAATTAGCCAAGTTATAGACCCTGTTGGTAATGGGGATATGATAGAAGAAAAAGAGGATGTAAAAAGATGTCTTGGCTCATATTTTGGTAATACTGGAGTCGATTCCACCCTAGACCAAAATTTTTAAAAATTTTATTATACAAAAAGTTGCTGGAAAACACAAGGATACAGGGGTGGAACAAAACACACTTCCGGTTGTTTATACTAGACAAATTATATCTGAGACGCTAAGGTCGTTTCTGTTAGGGAAAGCATCGGGTGTTGATGATATCACTAACGAATTTCTTAAATACGGTGGCGATACGGTAATGAGAACGCTAACTGATATGTTCGCTGAAATATCAGACATCGCAGAAATACCATTTGAATGGCATAAAGGCCTTATCAAGCCACTTCATCAGTCGGGTTCTGTTTACGACTTAAACAACTATGGGGCATCACTTTATCCTCCAATGTATATAAATTATTCTCAAAAACTCTCGAGAATAATTTTGAGAAGAATTTATATACATTGCTCAACTATCTCGAAAAAAAATAATATTTTAGGGGAAAGTCAAGGCGCATTAAGGAAAAATAGACACATAAAAGACCATATTTTTACTTTACAGGGAATTTGTTCTTTGGCTAAAACATACAAAAAATATATGTATGTTGCATTTTAAGATCTGTCTAAAGCTTTCGACCGAGTTTGGCGTGACGGTCTTCTTTAAAACTTATGGAATTGTGGTATTCAAGGAAAATGTTGGATATTACTCCAACAGATATATAAAAATGTCCAGAACAAAGTAGTTTTTGGAGTTTTCGAATCTGACTGGTTTGATTAGGAATACCGTGTGAAGCAAGGATGTGTTGTCCCCTAACATTGGCGTAAACATTTCATCCCAAATTTTGCAATGTCTATTCCTCTTCCTGCTCTAGTATCTAAGATCTAGACTTCAACGCCAATTTTAACCATAGTTATTCATGCATAAAATGTAGGTCAAAGTGACATTATTTTTATCAGGAACCTTATGACTATTCAAGACAAATCGACCGACAAATTTTACCTGATTAATATTTCAGATCTCAGATTTAAAAAACTGCATTAAGTTATTCAGTCAACCAGGAAATGGTTTGACACTCAATTTGCCTTCAACTACACAAGAGTTCCTAGCTCGAAACTCCCGTTTTATATACCGAAATGGTATTATTTATTATAATACAAGCTTAACGAGATTTGTATCTTGGGCTGAGAATGAGTCTGTCGTATGGAATGAGTACTTTTATTGATTGGGAATTATAAAATCATTTTTGTATTTTTATGAATATCTGTGTTTGTGATATTTAATAGTTGGTCTTTCGTAAGTAATAATCATTACTGGTAAATATACATGTAGCTATTTCATTTTTTTCTATTTATTGCTTTCCTGGAATAATTAGCCAATTAGTATTAATAACAATGGATCAGCACCACGTAAGACTAACAACGTCATGTTATTATGCGAAAAGGTAAAATAGGTAATAATTACTGTTAACTTTGAAGGAAAGAACATCTAAAAAAAGACAATATATAATTGGAAGTTGTATATCATATCTCATTGGTTCATTGGTTCAAACATACAGTTAAACAGATTACAATCTAATTGTAAGGATAATATATCTTTTAGTCTAGGAAAATCCAGCTTAAGTATCTGTTTAAAGACAAGCAGCATGAGTCCTGCTTTTTATCTTTTTCTGGGTATGTTGATGGCGATGTCTTTGATCGTGCGCATTTTAACTTACATGTTCATAATTAGACGAAAGGAATTGAGAGAGAAATACTTTAAATTCCCAGATCAGGTAGATATTTCTTTACTAGTTGGAGTTATAAGCTATTTGAAGCTTGGTTCTTATTTGGACGTACAATGATATACTAGGTATTCTATGAAACGTAGATTACCTGTTGATGTCGTAATATTAAACGTAGAATTCGTGCTGTTGTCGTAAAAATAAACGTAGAACACATGTTGATGTCGTAATTTCTGATGCTGAACGGTTACCTAGCACTATTATGCAAGCAAAAATGTTTAAAAACGTTAGCAATCTGTCCTTGTATATATCTAGAAACTTTTATTTGACAGGATTATCCGTGTATATAGCTCATATTGCCTACATCTACCAATCGTCAGTGGATTATAAAGGCTAGGTATGACAAACCGCTTTTCGACAGGCCTTGAAATCAAGTCTTTCTTTCTAAATATCAATATTAAACAGTTGAATTATTATAGAGAAGAAATAAGACAATAACAATTGGAAAAACAGCTTAGGGAGTGTTTATAATTAAGTATACACAGTCTCTGTGAATATTGCTGTCTCAGAAGTTACAGTTATACAGGATTTTCAGGGTATGGGAATCCTCTTCGAAAACAGCACCGGAGAATGCTCTCACTGTTAAAGCCAACGATTAATCCTGTATTACACTTATACTCATCTCGAGATACTTACACAGGTTACAGAGACATCATGTTAATGCCAATGGTTATATACATGATATGAATTCAGTGGCAATCAAATCATAAGTTTACTTAAACAATAATTGAGGTAACACTTATTGTACAGTAAAATTTTTATTATTTTATTATATTTTTATCTTTTATCTTTTTTTTTACGATAATCAACCTCAAGAGTTTTCCTTCTAAACAAATAACTGTTTTACATCAATGAATATCACGATAAAGATAGTGGTTCAGTTACGGAGAAATAAGTGTGTGGTCAAACATTTCAGTATAACAAACAACTGTGTAAACCAGAAACTATAACAACAATAAATTTGTTCTAGCATTGTCTTATCGTTTGTACTTTATAGAAAGGAATAATTAAGTTTTATAAGAGCAACACAGATGATTTGGACAAGATTTTATGTAATAGATGTAGTTGTTCGAGTGACGTATGTAGCGAGAATGATAAGAGACGCACTACATCTGATTTACATAGAAGTAATAAATAATTATTTCGTGTTATCTTCACCCTTAAAATGTTTCAGTTAATGGAATTAACGATGCCATGCAATCAACTATTTAGAAACTTATCTTGATTGTTAAAATTTAATTGTCATGATAAATAAGAACTTATCATTACAAACTGTATAAATAACATGGTGGTACTTAAATCATGTGTTTTGTACAGTTTTATAACCAAAATGTCCCTGATAGAAGACAATTCTCCCATGTAAACTATTATACAAATAGATAACAACATTTCTTTTTCCTTCTTGCTAAGTTAATCCGGGAAAAAAAAACAAAGTATCGAAGTTACTGTTAATGAAATTTCCGCGTATGCGCATTTCCTGTATCTCTGCAGTGCTGATCAAATCAAAACAGATAAAGAGATGTTATTTCTACAACTAACATGCCATATCTTTTTTTATCATACCGTATCTTGGACTAGATATGAGACTCTTAATCGTGAACTTTAATGAGAAGACGGTAAGTTTCACAAATTACAGGAACGAGTAGAAAGTAGATCAAATCTTTAGGCATTATACATATATATGAACAAATACATCGCCAAACGAATACCGAAGCAAGAAAAGGAAAGTGGAAATTCTAAAATCATAAATCTAACATTACGGCAATTCGCAGAAACACGGATTGAGACAGTATGACAAAGACAAAACAAATAAACAAAACTGAACAAGAGCGCCATTAAACTAAAGCACTAGCAGTGTGAACCCCTATAAGAACTGAGGTATCATCAGGTGCTCCGGAAGGGTAAGCATGATCTGCTCCACGCATGGCACCCGTCACACAGCCAGTAAAGGGATAAAGGGATATGGAGTAAATTTACATGAAACAAAATCCCTATAAATACAAGGTAAGATTAAGGAAATGGAACATTTTGTAGGCATTTACTCAAAACAATTCAGTCAATAACGAATATGTTAATAAATGCTCTCATATTTGTTTTTATACCTTTCTTTAGAAACTATTGACTCTTAATATAATAAAAAGGTCATTGCTCATTTTGTCTTATATCCAGTGTTTTAAAAATTTATAAAAAAAAATGCAAAAAGGTCTTTAATTATTCATTGATTTATTTGAAAGATTTCATATATTTTCTTAAGGTGTCTGCAGGGTATTATTTTCCTACTATAGAATGATGTGAAATTTTCTGTGTAGAAACGTAATTGTATCCATTTTAAGCGTCAAAATATCCAAGGTTTAGAAAAAGTATATATATTAGTTTGACTCTTGTTATGTTGATCATATATTCATTGTCAACTTTAAAAAAAAATTTTTCTCAAAATATTTCAAGGAAAATAATTTGTTGAACTTTTGTCTCAATAACTAACATTAACTGCACTAAACACCTGCCTTAAAAATATATTGAACATTAAAAGAAATGCACCATTTGCTTCATGTAGTCAAGTTCTGAAATGTTTAAACATTATTAATTCCTTTTATATATTTATAAAATTTCAAAGTTTTGATGTTCAGTATACATATTTCCCTTCTGTTCAATCATCTCTTTTTCTACCTTCCTGTCTGTCAATCCGTCACACCGTTTTCTGAGTTTGTATAGACTGAAAAAAAATAATATTTAGTTAATAATGATACCTTAACAATGAAAGGATATGGAGTAAATGAACATCAGACAAAGTGTTAAAGAAGGTTTGCTCCTCATGTTTTGGGATTTCTGTCAGATTTTCGGAATCCTCGGGTTTTATCCATTTAAAAGCATTATAATTTTTTGCCAATTGACCCCATTATTTTTTTCCATAGTTTCATTTTAAACAACTTTTTGAGCATTATGTAAAAAATTCATTGAATTCTATTTATTCTGTCTATTCATTCATGGTCAAACAGTTCTTATGTTAATCCTATGAAAAATCAGAAGAGTTTGGTTTCCCGCTAAATTTTCAATCACTAAAATCTCAAAAACGAGACCATTGACCTATCATTTTTTTTTAAAATACATGATAAAACCAAGCAATGGAACAACGCATTTAGTGTGTTGTTCTTCATCGTGGAGTAATACAGTATACGTTATTTCTAGGTCAGTCAAACAGCAAGTAAAGATATTTGCTGTATGCAAATACTGTGATATTTTACTTGCAACGTTCTATTAATTAATAATTCTTTCCTTATTTTGCATCATTGTTGCATGCATTGTTAATTCAATTTGGTATTTAGGTTGTATCGCTAGTTAACAATGTTCCAATGATCAGGTTTTTATTTTGTTCGCCAATACTTACATAACAGGTGATTCTTTTTTTATTTTTGTTAAAGTTGCTAGTCTTCTATCGAGGGATTTGAATTGATCATTGGTATAAAAATTGAAACTGATCAGATAAAGCTATGACATGTCAGTGTCCCAAATGAAAGCGGACATATTCAGCTAGATTCACGTCTTCCCGGATTTGACGTAACAGATTTTGACTTTTTCCTGAATTGACTCACAGTGTGACGGGTGCTTTTAACAGAGCAGGGCATGCTTACCCTTCCGGTGCACCTGATGTTACTCTCAATTTCATGGGAGTTCACACTGTGAGTGCCTTGGTTGTGAATGTTGTGTTTTTTATATCTGTGCTTTGTGGCTGTCTTTGCCTTTGGACTTCGATTAACTGCTACTCCTTTGTTCCTTCGGTATTCTTCTGCCGTTGTTGTACATGTGACTTGTTACATATTTTCATGTCTGTAATGGGGCTACTCCTGATTTTCAATACAACAGCTTAGATGTGATCACAGTTTTCCTGGCTTCCATAATTTGGAATTTAACATAGTCTGGAGTGTTTAAATCAGGATAATTGAGGAAGGTGCTTTGCTATTATGAAAAGCTTTTTGGCAAATCTCATTCCAGTAAAAGTTTGAATTCTTCCGAAAAAGTTGATCAGCAATGACAAACATTTTGGGCAGAAATCAATCAGACCCAAATATCTCATAAGTATTTTAGAAGGATTGAATTTAAAAGTTGCTTACACTTTAGCAATTAAAATACCATAGTATTATGTGATACCCACAGTCGTCTGACCGCCCGTCTGTCTGTCCTTTCCGACTGATATCGACAGGATATTCTGCACGTGTCCGTTAAATTAGCTTTGGGATCCAGTGACCTGAGGATTTTACACACATACTGGCCTCTCACTGATACTGCCGATGTCTACTGAAATACATGACGATTCTTTACCAAACCCATTGGGAGTTTTGAATTTGATTTTCCTTCCGTAGTGCGACAGTGTTTTACCAGCGGACTAGGCTCCTTGAGCTAGCCGGCAGTTTAGCGGCGAGCACTCTTTGACCCATCTTTCAAAATTACGTTTTGTCCCCTCATTTTTCTTTTCTAGATTGTGGTCATGGAGTTAGTAGTCTACCTGTATGGGTTTTATTTGTATGTTTATTCTACGATGGGGAAACGGGACAGAGAAAGGGGAGGTTTGGGTACCCATAAACCGGTTTAACCCTACCGCTGGCTTTTGCTAGTGTCGGTACTAAGTCCGGCTGTCCCGAGTTCCTATCGTTGTTTATGTTTGTCTTTTGTATTTTTATTGTGGGTTTTTTTCTTGTGCAGTTCCTATTTACTTTCTGGCATGTGGCTATGTTTTTCGGCCATTGTAGGTGTTTCCTGTTATCTTTTTTATTCCATGATATCTTGTAAACCAAATAACATACTTTCTTCAAACCTGATTAGTTGGTATGCAAGTCGTATGCCACAAAACGCAGGGTAATTTCGCTCTAGGGTTCAGAGATGCAAAGGGTTCTGCAGTTAAGGCCCTTGAAACTTTGAAGTTTTGTGATTTTTAGGGTTTCCAACTGATTACTTGTGAACGAAATAACATACTTAAAATTTAGTATATGAGTTGCTTACCACAAAACCCGGACCAAGTTTGGCTTAGGATTCAGAGATGCAAGGAGTTCTGGCTTTCTGTCCTTTGAAACGTTGAAATTTTGTGCATTTTACTTGGTAATAAAACATTACTATAATAATTCTCTTTAAAATCGTCTCTAGCATACCTGTCCCCTGATGGCACCCAGTACTTACGGGAAAAGGTTTAACATAGTTTGAAAATACCACCCTGTAGCACATAGGTTTATATGACGGTCTGTATTGGCCATGGCCTACAGCGATACAGGCTCTTGAGACCGCCCCTTGTTAGAATTTGAGTTCTGACATTGAAATTTCTTTGATAGACTTCATGTGTTTGCATCCAAACACAATCAAGTTATCCTTATTCTTTTTCTCCCGCCTTCAGTCGCGACATTGTGTGACAGATTTCTCGTACATCAGTGATCTAAATTTCAAAGGTCTTAAATTTAAAAAATGGTGTTCAACAGCGTTTTTGAAAAAGCTCCTTCTGTTATGGTGTGTTGTTCATGTCCGTTATATCTCTATGGTGGGTGTATTTCAAAAGTGTAAACCTTTTCAAACAAGACAAAATAACATCAGCCGAAAGAATTCAAATTATTCGGATCCGAAGAAATTATGATTTGATTGGCACAGTTCTACATTTCGCCATTTGTGGCTCTCTTTTTAATTTCATCACCACTTTTGGTAATTGATATAAAAAGGTGGGCAGGGTCAAATATGGGACTTATCTTCCTTTTTATTGAAACAACACAGACATTGGATATTTACAAAGGATGGAAATAAAAACACAACATTCTGGAATAAGCCACCTAAACACAACATTCTGGACTAAGCCACCTAAACACAACATTCGGGACTAAGCCACCTAAACACAACATTCTGGACTAAGACAGCTAAACACAACATTCTGGACTAAGCCACCTAAACACAACATTCTAGACTAAGCCACCTAAATACAACATTCTGGGCTAGGCCACCTAAACACAACACTCAGGAATAAACCACATAAACAAAACATTCTGGATTAAGCCACTTTAAACACAACATTCTTGACTAAGCCACCTAAACACAACATTCTGGGCTAAGCCACCTAAACACAACATTCTGGACTAAGCCAGCTAAACACAACATTCTTGAATAAACAACATAAACACAACATTCTGGAATAAGCCACCTAAACAGACCATTCTGGACTAAGACACCTAACACAACATTCTGGACTAAGCCACCTAAACACAACATTCTGGACTAAGCCACTGAAACACAACACTCTGGATTAAGCCACCTAAACACAACATTTTTGACTGAGCCACTAAACACAACATTCTGGAATAAGCTACCTAAACACAACATTCTGGACTAAGCTACCTAATCACAACATTCTGGATTTAGACAGCTAAACACAACATTCTGGATTAAGCCACCTAAACACTGCATTCTGGACTAGGGCAACTAAACACAACATTCTGGACTAAGCCACCTAAACACAACATTCTGGATTAAGCCACCTAAACACAACATTCTGGATTAAGCCACCTAAACAC